>JALBCR010004296.1:0-192500 GCA_030710515.1 Abscondita cerata | reverse complement strand
TCCTATGCCACTAGTTGAACGTTTTAGATTTAAAACGGATTTAAGAAAACTGCAAAGAAAAATCACCGCATCATCTCTGCAGTAGAAGTTTAGGTTTAATGGTTTTGTTTGGCGAGAAGGTATCCGTTTCTGGACTCTTTTTGTAATGGAAGGGTATCAGGTTAATGGAAAATCAAGTCAGTTCTGGTATGTAATTGGCGACGTTTCGCAACCTTGAGTTGTGGATGCTTCTTCGGACAAATGAAACCATACTGATTCACATTTACTACACAACCTTTAGTTTAGGTCTAAGTTGGTCGTAGATGTTTATTAATAGCATTCGCATAAAGTGAGACTCTTAGTGTAGATGGAGGATTCATTTTACCATTGTTATCATTGTTTTGGGATAGACGATTTATTAGGGTCGAACTGTATATTACCATCGTTATGGTATCAACGTATTTTACAAAGTTTTATTGTAGTGGATTTTTTGAATTCTATAAATGACGCTTATAATTTAATTTAAAGTGTTTTTTTTTAAATGTGAATTACAACATGTACATTATTTCTTTTGCTTATTAAGGTTTTTCTAGAAATCTATTCGGGGTTAACGATGCTATTTTTATTTCGGTCTTTCCATAGTTTTGCTCATTCAATAGACATTTGTTGGACTTATAGAATTGTTATTTGTAACTGTAACTTTCGTATACGGTCGTGGGAAAAACATTTAACTAAATGTAACGCAAAATTTGTAAGTGATATTCCTCTTAATTGACTTACAATTACCACATAAACGTCTTTAAAAACCATGTCCAGAAAAACAAACAATTGTTCCACGTAATATTTGTTTTAACCAATTTTGGTATAATTATCTACTTTAGTAAGTACCCTCACTGTAAAACACCGTTGAATTTGAAATAAAAAAGTTTGATCCTCTCCTTTCATTGAATTTTTTTCATTACCATGACGTACATTCCTGTGAAGACGTCACAGATACTCTGTATATTTTAAATAAAAGTACTGTAGGTCTCAAAAAGATTACCCAGTTTTCAAATAAACCTATTCTTTAGTTCTTGATATACATCCTGTAAAAAAACTTGGGACACCCTGTGTATTAATTAAAGTAATAAAATTAATTTTGTTAATTAAAATCGATTACAATAAATTATTCTTCAAAATTTTCAAAATAAATTCCCAATTAATAGAAACTTGAATCTCACACGGCAACGGAGATAGCAATACAGAGTTTTTATTAATTGGGACGAAGTTATCAATTAATAGGTATAATTTGTTAATGATAATTTTTATCAATTCATATCTACAATTTGGTTTAATTGAAACAGAAAAATTTACATTTTTAAAAAAGTTAGCAGGTACTGATAAGAGGTCCATTCTTATAAAAATTTGACAACGTTTGGAAGATTTGTAATTACTTTATTGACCGCTAGTAGATATGTACAAGCCAACTTTCAAAACAATCGAACGCCAAATTAAAAAATTATAACAATCTAAACTCAGGTGTTTTGCTTTTTTGAAACCGATATAGATTATGAGTAATAACGTATTTAATGAAAATGTTTTGAGAAATATACTACTTTCGATTATACCGGAAGTCAATGTTATATTTACTATTTTAAAATAAATACCTTATAATCGACCTCATGTCTAAAATTAGCCTTTTAAAAATGTTTAGATTTTTTTAAAAATATTATTTAGTGCAGGTCAATTGAAGACACGAGTGGATGAAGGTGTTATGTTGCATTTTTCAGAAATGGTGTTTTTTTGTGTGAATGAAGGTGTTATGTGCTTATTTTTCACATGGCACCTTTGAAAACCCAATGTAAGTAACGAGAGCCTTGATTTACGAATGAATGAAGGAGTTATGTTACAGTGTTTGCACGAAACGGCATGGAAGAAGGTGTTGTGGGATGTTGACACATTCATTCACAGTAAACGTATAGTTTGAGAACTTTCTGGAAAGGAAGAAGGTGTCATGTGAGGAACATGACGCCTTCTTCCATATCATGTACTGTCAGATTGAGTTAAGCGCGGAGTAAATATTGTAGATTTGTATCAATACTTCTCCTGTTACGTTTTAGAAAATTATCACAAAATGTGTTCTAGAGGTAAATTAATGGTTAAGCTTATAGAAGAGCAAAAAAGTTTTAGACAGATGGACGAAAAGTTCGTGTTTGCCGGAGTTAAAACTTCTAACCTCAAAAAAATACCTACAGATATTGTCAATAAAACAGGTAAGTTTCATACAAACTTTCTCTGCTTATTATAGATATATCGTTTATTACTTTCTTTCTCAACTGCTATATCTTACATGCACAGTTAAACAGGCTATTCCAAAGAAGTACTGGCTTAGCAAAAATCACAGTCATTACTGAACGAATTGTCTGAAAGTTATTAGCGTACACCATTCATACGAAAAAAGGTGTTTACTTATTAAATTAATATCGCAAATGATATAGCATTAAGTAGGTTAAGATCTATCAGAAAGTTCGCATTTTTATATTTCGTTTTTTTCATATGTGTCTCTGTATCTCAAAACGAAGGGAGGTTTCCACGTTAAGTTTTTTAGTAATGAAGTTTCAGTTGTGTGGTTTAGTTGAAGATTTTCATGTAGTAATAATAGTAGCCTTGCTATAAAGAAAACTTTTTCAAATACCAAGAAAACAAAATAATGCAGTGAAAATTGCATTATAGTAGATTTTTGTATTTTTTTTTTCTATACGAGGTGACACAGGAAAGTGGGTACAGTCAATATCTTTTTCCTATTAAAGATAAAATTTAATGGGATAAAATGATTTTTGTGTTACTTCCGGTTATAGCGGAAGTGACCCAAATTTTAGATTTTTAAATAGGACACCCGGTATTTTTTGACATTTTCGGAAACAATGGATTATTTTACACACGATTTGACTATTTTTGAAAAATGTATCGCAAAAAAAAATTTTTTAAATTAATTTTTAGGAAAAAAAATTAAACGCCGCCTATGTTCGAAAAGCATTAAGAACCTTCTAGTTATGCCTAGAAAAATTAGAATCCGCAATTTTTTAGCACGTGAATTAAGTTATACTTCTTTAAAGTTTCCTTAAATCACTTTTATCAAATTTACTCAATTTTTTCAAACGTAAACATGCCGGGTACATCAGACAGGAGTGAAGACGATTTTTTTTCCAATTTTTTGACACTAAATTTTTGAAAATCGGCCGAGAAATAACATTACAGTAAAAAAATCTAAGGTATGCAATCTTCATAAAATAATTCTAGAAAATATAGCAACCTTTGGATTGTAAATTCTTTTTAAAAAATATGTGGCTCTGAAAAGAACCGTTTTGTTTTGTGTTGGCATAAACCGTTTACAGCAATTGTTCGAAGTGACCACCATTTTGAGCAAGACATTCCCTGACTCTTCTGATATTGTTTTCTGCTACTCCTTCCAACATTTCTGGAGTGACGACGTTAAATGCATTTAAAATGCGTTCTTCCAATTCAGCAAGATTAAAAACTGGAATTTTATCTGCAGTAAAAGTTAACCAATTCCCACATTTTTAATACTATTTATGGTTGAATTGAGATTTATAAAAATTGGTTTGACAGTTATGCTTGTGGTATTTTAGAGTAGATACACGTTTGGAATTTTTTGTTAAAATTGACTGACAAATTAAGAAATTGAAATAATGTTATTCGACTACAATGAAAATTTGCACGAATAGTCTCCAAGTCGAATTAAATTGTGAAATGTGGCGTTTTTTTAAAACCAAAACTAAATATTTTTAACACGGGTAAAATTAATATTTACGCAATTAAAAACTATTTGTGAAAATTACAATTACATAGTGATTGCCTTTGCAATTCCTATTATTTTGAGTTGTTTATTTAGGTATTAAATTAGTCATGCTAAAGTTTTAGCTTATAAATTAACTAAATTTTAATTTTGACATTTCATTTGGTTTTAGGGGAGTTTAGATACCATTTTTGCAAAATTTCATAATATTTGAACACCATTCATTTTTAAATTTTTTAACTTTAAAGTCGTATAAAATATTTATTTTTAAAGTTATTAAAAATCTGTTCGACATTTACATTTAATAATATTTTAAAGTACACTTTTGTAAATTTTCATCAAAATTGGTTGACATTTTGTATTTCGACAAGAATCGACCGTGGCAGAATCAACTGCACTATTTATTTTTGTTTATTTAGAAACCGATAAAACCAAATTTTCGTTTAAATCAAGTTATTACATCAAGTACTTGAAAATTGAATCAGCCATTTTGAATTTTTCTTGATCAAAATTTTTATCAAATTTGAATTGGACATATTGGACATAGTCAAAAACATACTATAAGATACTATTGATTATTTTTCAATTGTTTGAGAACTGTCAAAAAAACCATTAAAAATTTGTAATTTTTGACTTTGGGGCGCCATCTTGGCGTAACTACTTGTCTACCATAAAAATTTTACTAAAACCTCTCTCAGGCTGTAATACATATACTGTGAGACCCTGGATATATATATTTATATTGTTTCAGAAATTGTGCCAAATAGTCCACTGATTCTCCGCACAGAGACTAGTAAACCAGAATGCGATCCCAATTCTTGGAAGAAACGAAAGCAGCTATTGCAAGATCAGCACGAAAGGCCTATTTATCTTATAAAAATACACTTGTTCCAAAGAAACAAATAAAAACAGATCTTTTGGGTCGAGAAAAATGTCGGCTGAATTGGAGTAAATCGCTTTACTGCAGAAGATAGAACACTCTTATTAGAACAATTTTACAAACTCGACGTAAACACATAGAATGCTTTATCGTTTGCGTCGATCATCAAGAACCCTGTACACAGGGAATGAAAGGGGGCTATTAAGCATACAAGTGCTTCATACAAATACAATAAATATAACCATTAATGAGAAGACGGAAGCTGTTTGCAAAGAAGCGTGGTGTGTCATATATTAAATTGGAAGGGAAAAAATTGATGTAATAAAAAATTGCATAAATACTGGTTGTTCGGCTCCACCTCCTGATAGAAGGGAAAAACATTTAACCAGGTTACATAAACTTGATGCAGAGGTTGAGCAATACAGTATTGAACATATAAATAAGTTTCCCGTAGAACAGTCGCATGCACTCCAGAAACCGAAATCCACATAAAAAGTATCTTTCTCCATTACTTAACCAAACTAAAATGTATCAGCTCTATATTGAGGAATGTGTGAGAGAAACCTTTCTAATAAGTTTAAAATAAAACAAAAAACGTATTCAAAAATTTTTCTTTCCAAATTTAATTTGTCATTTGGTAAACCAAAAAGTGATACATAGAGTAAGTAAAATGAAGAGCACAAAGAAAATTATATCGCAGGATTCCAAGCCCTTAAACGTGACCAAGAAAGTGTAATTAAATCCAATAACATGGTATATATTACAATAGACATGCAACAAACCATACCACTTCCAAAAGTAACAACTTCAAAAGCTTTTTATCTTAGGCAGATGTGGTCCTACAATTTTGGAATACACATTATAACAAAAACTGTAGAAAAAGCCACATTCTGTACTTGGACTGAAGATCTTGCGACCAGAGGAAGTTCTGAAACATGTAGCTCTCTTTTACGATACATTGAAGTTGATAAAAGTCTTAGAGATAAAAACCACTTGATAATCTGGTCTGATTCTTGTGCAGGCCAGAACAAGAATTTTCAGATGTATATGTATCTTCTGTTAAATGGGTATTTTAGTTGCATTGATCATAAGTTTTCAGAGATTGGCCATACATATTTAGACAGTGGTAAAGATTTCGGCAGAATAGAAAAAATGCTTGGAAAGAACGACACAATATATGTGCCTGATAGATACCGAGAAATAACTTCAAAAGCAAGCCTAAAAAATCAAGTCATCGATACGGCTCAACATTTTTGAAAGATTTTGGATCTATCCGATAAACTTCGCTTGATCAAGAGTATGGTTCTTACTGATATAAAGAATCATATGACGAAACGGTGCCCTTCAAGAAGATAAATATTCTTAAAAATAAAAAGATTTCAGATCCACCGAATAACATTAAAATCGAGAGAATACGTGAAAAATATGAGACAATCTCTGAGGAAAAGTTGATCAATTTTGTTCAAGAAGAATATCGCTATTTCTACGAACCTATCTTGGAAGACTAACGATTTCTGTTTTCATTTAAGTTATTTATAATTGATTTTTTTCGTATTTTGTATTTAGATTTGAAAAATAAAACCTTTTTCTACAACCATTTTCTGTCGATTGTGGAACATCCATTACTGAATGAAGATGTTCTGTACATTTTTTTCATAATCATGCAAAGCCTTTCAAGTTTTTTTTATAATTCTGATGCGATGGAAATTAAATTACTTTTTATTATTGCGCAAGCATCACAACTTATTGATAGTCTTAGCATAACAAAACCTTTTAACCTTCATTTTCTCAGTTTGTAACATAACACCTTCTTCCACTAGTGTCTTCAATTTCAAGATGGTTATTTTTTAAGTGTTGATCCAGTTCATATTTTATAAATAATGTTAATAGATGGATATTGTAGGTTTCAAGTTTGATTTTACAAAACATAAATATCTTAAGTATTTTAAATGGCCACCAAAATTTTCTTTTTTTTAAATTTTATTAGACTCTACGTTAAATATTAATAGTAGTTCGAATGTTCTTTGTAGTTTGTAAGATTGTTGTTAAAAATTTGTTCATAGTAGGCATTGCCTCTAACTATCTTCTTTGAGATTAAAATTTCAAATGTAAAAATGATTGTTTAAATCTTATTTTAATGAATAATAAAAATGTTGTAGTGACAGATCACGACACTATAAAGAAATATTTCATAATTAAACAACATTTTTATGTTTTCAAGAAATGCCACTATTTCTTGATATAGTGATCTTCTGCTGTTTGTATTTAATATACATAAATATTCTATGCAGTAATTTCTAGATAAGTAATAAGGTGTTCCGTTGAATTAGTAACTGAAATATAAAACTTTATAGCAAAAATTTTAGGGAATATGGTATGGAAATTTTGAGGATTTACTGTAACAAATGCTAGGGCATATAGTTGTGAATACTATTTGGGTAATTAGGCACTGATTTCTGTTAATAATTTTTTTTAGGTGGGTGCTAACATTTAAATATAGATTTAATTTTATTTTACCACTCCTAAATTTTTTTCTATATATTTACATGTAGAATAACGTATGGCTCCTACTGTTTATTTTTTGTTATCTAAAAATGACAGAATGATGAAACGGACGAAAAGAAAATCCATTAATTAAAAGAACCGAGTTTAAATTATTAGATACAGAACTCATTAGAAATTTTTTTTCCATAAATCATAAATACTGTTGAGTTAATAAATTTGTACGTAGGACATCAACCGACCAGCACCTACAAAAGTAACCACAAAAAAATTAATTAATTAAAATAAATTATGAAAATGCTTATTAACGTCTTAACAATTAATATTTAGTTCAACGTTAAGATTAATAAGTACGTTAGTTTTTGTACAACGTATAAATCAATGCAGACATCGTAAATTTTGTGTGCACGACGGTGACGTCACGGGGCCTCCACAGGATCTTGTAACGTATTTCACACCTTTTTATAGCATGTGTCACATTGCACGGAACTGCGCTTTTTGCAATATTAACGCACACTCGTCTCCATGATGTGTAACTCAAGTCTTGGCTTTTATTGTAAAGAAAGACATAAAAATCGTAATACTCTAAAAGTTATCACCCACATTTATCATTTCTCGTTAATTACGTACAGTTTTAAACCAATATGGTAATTACAATGGAACTAACATCCCCATTATTTTATTAATAATAGATGATTCATTTTATGTTTTAGCTGGCGAGTTAAAGTTAGTTATATGTCGTTATTTGCATGGCATATCTTGGTCTGTGATCTTGAAGTATAAGATGCATTCAAGTTATTCAAGATAACACAAAGGCAGCAAATTGCAAGACTTGCATGCGTTTCATTTCTTTTATAATCTACGAGCGGTTCGCTCGATTATTTCTATTTGCGGTTTCGTTGAGAACTTCATGGTTGCGGATAACTGCATCATGCAATTTAACTTCACTTTGTCTACTTATTATTACCACAAAAAAGTGTCAGTTACAATCTGATTTCCTAAACGGTCTTCATGTTGTAGCTATTCGCGCATAAATGTAAATGTTATAGATCTTTTTTAACACTGCTATATTTCTTTACATAAAGTGACTGCGGTTATAACTCATAAAGAGAACGAGCATTTCGTATTTGCATTGATTTGATGAATTTAATCAGTTTCAATAGACAAAATCCCATATTTTCAAAATTACATTAAATGGTTTAAAATACATTTTTGGTAAATAGGTCATTAACTAAAAATATTTTTGGTTGCAAAATAAAGTCAGAATTAAAAGTAAAAGTATTTGATTTTTAAATTCGCGTAAACGAAATAGGGAGGAGACTGAAATAACGTCAAGGAATCCCTCGTCTACAGTAGTCCTTATAAGCACATTCAGTTCTAAAGTTATAATTTGAAAAATTTTAAATTATGTGGCGAAGTAAAGTAAGAAAAAAATCATGTACACTCATGAAATTTAAAACTTGGACACCACAATTTCTGTAAACAAAAGTTTGCACATTGTGAAGCGGGCTTAAGGGTATCATTTACAATTCTAACAGCAGGTAGTCTCAGCAGGGGTTATCTTATAGAAGGACTGTAGAATGAATCATTACACTAAGCACGTTTTAGAAAATAGGTAATTTACGTTGCTTACTTAATTTTTTTCTTTAAAGAATATATTTGAAGGTATCGCTAATTAAACACCATAGCTCGATTAATTATCGAATCAAAATTTTGTTTAGGAAATGTTTACAAAATAAAATTAGAAATAATTTTGATTTAAAAACGTCTACAAGCAATAACTTTTAAATTAAATCAAAAACTAAACATGGTTATTTGGGTTGACTGATTATTACTTATTTTTAAATAAATCTAACCTACTAATTATTGTAAGTTATTAAAAAATCATTAAACTCTCTATTCATAATATTTAGTCCTTACAAAATGTATATTTTATGACGTTTCATTTTTTCTGTAGTTAATATAAAAAGTGAAAATAAAAACTAAGGCAATTCTTATTGTCAACGTATATATTTAGTTTTTGACAAGAATTTATTACATAATTATAATTAAGATACCAAGTTATAGTTTAAAATTAAATGAAAACTTTTTTTTTAAATAAAGGTATTACTATACAAATATGTCCCCGGATTGAGTTTACAATAGGTATGATTGACCAAAATTTTCGAATTGAAATTTCATATTTTGGGATTCCGCCCTGCTTGGTCTGAAACTTATTTTTAGTTTACTTTCGATTTTTTCAAGTCAAGTAAGCCTTGACAGTCGAGCAAACACTATTTTAGTTCTAGGTAAACTACCCTTTTCGTTCACAGTACGCCAAAGTGTTACTAAAAAAGTTATTCAGAATTAACAGTTATGGCGTTATGCAAATTTTCAGAATGATCGGCCTACTTTGATAAATTCCAGTAAATGGTGAGTATTGCATTGTAAACAGCAACAATAGCATGAGGTGACTTAATATTTACAAAAACAAAAACATCGATTACATGTCAAGTGTTTATTGTAGTATGACATGTGTCGTTATCTTTAATAATGTTAAAGTAATATCACAAAACTGATTTTCATTGCGAAGTAATGACAATATTTCTACAATAAAATGCTAACGTTAGAACAGAAAATATATTTAGTACAGTGTTATGGACGTGGAAAAGTTACCGTTACGTGATTGAAAGATTTAATGAAAAATTTCCAGATATTTATGTATCACATATGGGTGTACAGAAGCTTATTAAGAAATTTTTAAGAACTGGTTCAGTACTAAATGTAAAAAGAAAGCTAAGAGAATACATAATGAAGACGATGTCGCTACTCTGTTAATTTTAGATTCGGTACAAAATGATCCAAAACTGTCTTTGAGGAAGCGGTCGCTTCGCTTAGGCATTAGTAAATCACACATACAACAAACTTTGAAAGACCGGAAGATTTATTCCTACAAACCCATTTTTTAATCATACTTTGGAACCAGGAAACGAAGCAAAACGTCTAGATTTCTGTTTATAGATAGGAAGCAAAATAGCAAGTAATCGTTATTTTTATCGAAACATTTTGTTCTCCGACGAGGCTACATTTTTTACCAATGGAACTGTTTCCTCGCAAAATGTTCGATATTGGAGTGACACTAATCCTTTTTTTAAAATTACAAATCACCGGCAACATTTTGTTAAAGTCAATGTATGGTGTGCTATTTCATATTATGGAATAATAGAGCCATATTTTTTGATAATAATGTTAACCAGCATACATACTTAAATATGCTAAACAATTTCTTCGATGACGCTTTAGGTGAGTTGCATCTCAATTATCGGTGATCAATGTATTTCCAACACGATGATTGTCTGGCGCATTATTCACAAATTGTTGTGAATTGGTTAAACCATAAATTTGGACACCGTTGGATGGGTAGGAGTGTCCAGTTTTATGGCCCCCAAGGAGCCCAGATTTGACTATTGCCGATTTTTATTTGAGGGGACGTTTAAAACCAGTAGTGTATGCATAAAATTTACCTAATGATGCCGAAGTATTAAAAAAACGTATAACAGATGCTATATCGGTTTTACCAATTCAGGAAATTAGGAATAGCTTTAAGGAACTGCGACGTAGGATTGAATTATGCTGCGGCGAAGGTGGAGGGTTAATACAATAACTTAATACTTGCTTTTGTTTTAATAATTTAACAAAAAATTCCTTATATTTTTTGTTTTTGTGATCATTAACCATTCTCAAGGTATGATTGTAGTGTCAATTGCAGATTTGTTTCTTTAAAGTCAAACTGACGCAAAGTTGCCACAAAACGAAGTTGGAGATAAAGTTGACACAAAGGAAACTGAACAATACTGGATTTTATCAAAGTAGGCCGATCATTCTGAAAATTTGCATAACGCCATAACTGTTAATTCTGAATAACTTTTCTTAGTAACACTTTGGCTTACTGTAAACGTAAAGGGTAGTTTACCTAGAACTAAAATAGTGTTTGCTCGACTGTCAAGGCTTACTTGACTAGAAAAATCAAAAGTAAACAAAAATAAGTTTCAGACCAGGCAGGGCGGAATCCCAAAATATGAAATCCAATTTGAAAATTTTGGTCAATCATACCTATTGTAAACTCAATCCGGGGACATACTATATAAATAAATATAAGATTAGTTTGTGATGTAATATTAGAAACACAAATTTATATCATATCAAATTTATGACAACTTAAAACCAAGAACGTGTATGTTATGTTATAAGTGCTTAAATTAAAAAAGCTCATTATAAGGAAATGGCTTTTACTTTATGAATAAGTTTCAATAACAATAGAATATCCTTGCTTGTTTAATTTACTTCCTTTGAGTCATATTGCTCTAAGGGTTGTTACATTGGTCATTAGAAGTATGTAATAAATAAACAATTACCTACTGTTTGAGAAGGGGTAGTGTGAACCAATAAATAAAGTAAGAAATTTAAATTCCATTTTAGTTTAAAATTTCAAGTGTTGTGAAAATGCCACCTCATCTCGGTGCTGATTTGAAAGCGCGGATTGTTTCGGAATTAGCGGCGGGCCGTAGCGTGCGTGAAATTTCACGTATGTTAGATATACCAAAAAGCACCGTAGGGCATTACCGAGTAAAATGGAATCTTGAACACACTTTGGAAAGAGCCATCGGAAGTGGTAGACCTAAAGTATCTACACGTGCTCAAGATCTCGAGTTGTTTCATTACGTAACAGAACAACCATTTGCTACATACTCCAGGGCTATAGCAGATACACATTTTCCCGGATGCCGTATAACTGCACAAAAAGATTAAAGGAGATGGGAATAAAGAAGTATAATGCTGCTGCGAAAGAAGTTCTCAGTGACGAAAATATGAGACGTCGTCTGGAATTTGCAAGGCGATATGTGAACGAACCTTTGGAATTTTGGAATCGAGTGAATTTTAGCGACGAAAAAACGTTCAATAGCCGCAACGATGGACCACTAAAAGTTTTTAGAATGGAAGGAACTCGTTACGAAAATAATCACATATGTCCTAAAAACGAAGTGGTTATTTTTCTGTGAATGTGTGGGGTTGGGTTAGCGCGCGGGGTCCAGGAGTTTGTTGGGCTATCGATGGACGTCTTGATTCTGCTGCGTATTTAGATATTTTGAAACTATTATGAAACCTTCAGTCGAAGTGTTTTATCCAGACGAAGATTATATTTTCCAACAAGTAAGTATTCTTATTTCACTATACTTTCTCCAAAAATAGTTCGGGATCTGTTGAATTAACATTTTCATAATGTATTTTTGTTGTTAAAGGACAACGCCCCTATTCATACTTCGCGGGTTGTGCGCAATTGGATACGAGAAAATAACTTGGAGCTGTTACCCTGGCCAGCAAAAGCCCAGATTTTAACATTATCGAAAATGTTTGGGCTCGAATACTTGCTGTTATCCGAAGACAACAAGGGCCAAATTTTATACCAGTAAACCGTAATGCACTAATTGCAGCCATTGATACCGCATGGGAAACGATTAATATTAATTATATTGATACCTTGATAGCGTCAATGAGCAGACGCCTCCAAGAATGTATCAATAATAATGGAGGTCACACCCATTATTGATTTCTTATATTTATTTATATAGTAATACCTTTATTTAAAAAAAAAGTTTTCATTTAATTTTAAACTATAACTTGGTATCTTAATTATAATTATGTAATAAATTCTTGTCAAAAACTAAATATATACGTTGACAATAAGAATTGCCTTAGTTTTTATTTTCACTTTTTATATTAACTACAGAAAAAAATGAAACGTCATAAAATATACATTTTGTAAGGACTAAATATTATGAATAGAGAGTTTAATGATTTTTTTTAATAACTTACAATAATTAGTAGGTTAGATTTATTTAAAAATAAGTAATAATCAGTCAACCCAAATAACCATGTTTAGTTTTTTGATTTAATTTAAAAGTTATTGCTTGTAGACGTTTTTAAATCAAAATTATTTCTAATTTTATTTTGTAAACATTTCCTAAACAAAATTTTGATTCGATAATTAATCGAGCTATGGTGTTTAATTAGCGATACCTTCAAATATATTCTTTAAAGAAAAAATTAAGTAAGCAACGTAAATTACCTATTTTCTAAAACGTGCTTAGTGTAATGATTCATTCTACAGTCCTTCTATAAGATAACCCCTGCTGAGACTACCTGCTGTTAGAATTGTAAATGATACCCTTAAGCCCGCTTCACAATGTGCAAACTTTTGTTTACAGAAATTGTGGTGTCCAAGTTTTAAATTTCATGAGTGTACAAGTACTGTGTAGTTCATAGGTGTTTAAATACAACTGTAACAGCTCCAACAAAAATATTTGTAACGTTACCAAAAAGTACAGGTAACAATATATTAAGAAGAAAAGCGTGGTTAACTGCGATGAGACGAAAACCTGTTGATATATCTGACAATACTACTGCTTTTGTTTGTCAAGATCATTTGTAATAAGTTTACAACTTGTGATTAGATATTAAAAGATAAGTACTTGTAGTTAGAAGAGGACATAGAAAACTACATAAAGTTTAAATATTCAGGTGGACCCATATATATCAAACCTGATGTAGTACCTCATATTTTTAAATGTCAATCGGATAGAAAAAGAACTTTTGCAAAGGCTGAAAGACCTACCTCAATTAAACGGGCTCAAAAATTATTGAAAATATTATTGCATCAACTCCTTCCACTTCTAACCATTTACATAATATGCAAGGCACAGAAGAATTTGCAGTATCTGTAAGCAAAAAAATGTGTACAAGAAGAATTTGTAGAAGAAACTAAAATTCATGAATCGTCAATAATAAATCAATCTCAAAATCAACCTATCATCATGTCAACCAAAGGTATTCAGTGTAGACCCAAGATTAGAAGCAAATTTGTTCAATGTACCTTATTAAGTAACAAAAAAGAAAGGGCTGTAGAAGTTGCCCATGTTGCATGTTCTCCTATACAAACAGGTAGTATATCTGGGTTTGACATTACAGTCTGCGATACTGTTTACCGTCTTCTTCTGAAGTTACTTTCACCGATACATTCTCGGAGCAATATTCTAGTCAAAGTTTAAGTCCCGATAGAACTTCACAACCATACATGACTGAAGACTATTATAAAAAGTTAGCTAATGAGTGGTCTAACACATATCGTAACAAAAAAAAAGCAAATTCTACTTGGGCATACCAGAAGAATCTATATTTATAATTGATTTACTCTTGCAAAGAATTAAATGTTCGAGAGATCACATTTTCATTACTTTAAAAAGATTCGCTTGAATTGTTCATTTCAAGAATTAGCCGACAACTTTGGAATAACCCCTAGTGCAGCATCAAAGTGTTTCAATAAAACTGTTGACCCATTATCTAAGTGCTTAAAAGAATTTATCATCTGGCCACACCAACAAAAAATTAAAAAAATGCTTCCAATTGCTTTTCGTTGTCGCTACAGTAATGTTCAAAGCATTATCGATTGCTTCGAGATTCAAATTCAAAAACCGTCCGATCCCATCAAACAAACTATGTCATGGTCCGAATATAAAAATTGTAATACCATCAAATATTTAATTTCATCTACCCCAGAAGGTTTAATCAATTTTGTATCCGGTGGATTTGGCGGGCGTACTTCTGATGTTACAATTGTAAAACGTAGTGGATATTTAAACGTACTACCTAAAGGATCTTCCATTATGGCAGATCGTGGTTTTAAAAGGAATCGATATGGATTTACAACATTTAAATTGTGAACTTGTGCGACCTCCAAGTGTTCAAAGTGGAACAAAAGTAGTAAACTGGAAGTATTGGAAACAAAACGGATTGCAGCACTTAGAATCAACATTGAAAGAGTGATAGGTAGGATCCGGGAATTTAAAATGTTAAAGCCACACGTTTGCATAAACAAAAAGTTAATACGACATTTAGATAATATAGTGCTTATTGCTTGTGGTATCATTAATATTAATTATTAAATATTAATAAAAAATGTACAGTTTTGTAATTAATAAACCTAGATATATAATTAGAATCTATATTGTAAATATAGTTGTAGAAATAATTTAACGTCTATTGAAGTAACTTTGTATTACATACTATTTTTAGAAATTCAAATTTATTTTACGGAATATAATACGGGATAAATATATTTTAACCAAAAATGATTTTGCTTGTTTAATAATATCCATAATATAATTTTCGTCGTATACTTCTTCAATAATTGTCGCCTTGTTCTCAAAATCGGGATCAGATACACAAAAAATTCCTTTATATTATTTAAAAAGAAACATTTGCAATTGAATATGTGCTTTATATTTCGGTTGTATTTGATTGCCATTAAAATAATTTTTAAAAGTTTTGGCACTCGTAGGACATTTTATTTCGATTACGCAATCTTCACCGAGACCATCTGGAGATGTCCCTAATTCTGGATGATCACAATTTTTTTGTAATGTTGCTTTAATTTTATTTCAATTGTCTTTAGGACTTTACCTTCTAATAGTTGTCCTCTGTGCATCGCAAGTGAAGGTTTAATTTTTGACGCACCAACTATTTGTTGTACTAAATCACTTTCTGCTGTCTTGCAATGAGCTGCTTCATAAATTTTTGAGGCTGTGATTCGACCATATCGCAACTCGTACTATAAATTGCTGCGGTGTTAAAGTTTTGTAGCATTCTCTGCTTGCTGACAAACAACATTATCCATATGTGTGGAAGCGTATTTTAAAAAATTAAGACCTACATTATTAGTTTCTGCGAACTCCAAGATTAAATGATGCAAGCTTAATTTAGCATATATGCTCGGTTCTATAAAATATTTATTTAAATGGCAATTTATACCGCTGTGTTGTTGCTGGGCTTCTAAAAAATCTGATAGAAAATTTGAAGATTCGGGCACATTAAAAGTGTCAGCACTACCAAAGTCTTTTGTAGTAATGAATTTTGTATCATTACTTGATATTGATAGCTTCGGTTTCTTCCAATAACATTCAATATCGGTCCTTGCAGGTTTGTTGCTTTTTTCATAGACCTAAAGCTGAAGTATGTTTGCACCCACCTTTAAATGCAATATATTAACCAGTAATTGTTCAATGAAACAAATTATACCTTCTGCTGCTGGACAATCATGGTAAGTCACATGCACAATTTATTCTTCAGCTGCATTAATTTCCATTGTAACAGCATAATTCTTGTTTTTCACTTTATGTTCGGGGCATATTTGACACTTTACGAGGATGTATTAATATCTAGTTAGCCTAGACCAGTTCCTTGCATAAACAAAATATTGCGTTACCATACCAACGAACAATAACTTATTAGAAGTGTCAGTGTAAAGTTTGACGTCAAAAAGTAAACCAGAGTCACGCAATAAATTAAATGAAAAAAGATGTCCACCGAAATTGTGAAAATCAAAAATTGGAGTATCGAGCCATCATCAAGTACCTGTATTTAAAAGGGTTAAGAGGTAAGCAGATTTACAAAGATATGCTTAATACCCTTGGTGATCAATGTCCTTCGTATGCGACCGTCAAAAATTGGAATGCAAGCTTCAAAAGAGGTAAATTTTCCATTGAAGATGATGACCGATCGGGAAGGCCAGTTTCTGTGTCAGTCCCCGAAAATATCGATGCAGTTCATGACATGATTTTATCAGACCGTCGAATTGGGCTAAAACGGATATCTGAAGCACTGAATATTTCATACGAACGCGTTCATCATATGGTTCACGTCAATTTAGACATGAGAAAATTGCTGCAAAATGGATCCCCAAATGTTTGAATGTTGACCAAAAGCGTGCAAGGGTAGAAGCATCGCGTTCGATCTGTGCTCGATTTGAAAACGATGTAAACTTCTTAAACCGAATTGTTACTATGGATGAAACTTGGGTACATTTCTACGATCCAGAAACAAAGCAACAATCGATGGAATGGCGACACTCTGGTTCTCCAAGACCTAAGAGTTTCGTGTCCAAAATCTGCTGGAAAAGTTCTTGGGATTCCAGGAGATGTTTTTTTGGATTGCCATGGAGTAATCATGAAAAGACGCGAAAAGCTATCCAAAGGTGTTTTGTTTTTGCAGGACAACGCCCCTGCACACAAATCTCATGTTGCCATGCAAAAAATTTGTGATTTAGAGTTTGAATTACTAGAACACCCCCCTTATTCACCCGATTTGGCTCCGTCCGACTATCACCTCTTTCCTCACATACCCGACATGTGAATTTACATAATTTTGCCTCTTAGCACTAAAAGAAAATTTCATAAAGATGAAGGTTCTTTTTTTTAAACGTTGATTTGTTAGTTTGGTGTAAATGTTAAATAACTTACTGTTTAGCTTTGACTCCTTTCATTTCAACTGAATTATAACAATCACTTATTGATATGTACTGCATAACCATAAATAAATCTAATTTAGGTCAATTATCGCTTTGACCTACTACAAAATCCTTATTTCGATGCGCGATTACACATTAAAAGTTACAATTTCTTTAGTTTAGTAACACAATGAAAATTTACTTTGAAAAGGAGAAGATTTTTGTTTGTAAAATCACAATGAAAGGATTCTATTACGTCACACTCAATTCGGAAATTATTCGTGTAAAAACGACTGTGGTCGGTGAATTCAAATTTTTGTTAGAATAAATTGTTTAAATAAAACAAAATTATGCAGTATTGGGTACTTTTGAAATAAGGAATATTCTGTTATTGACACCGTTTATCAGAATTGATACTAAATAAGGCCATATTTAAACAAGTACTGTTGTCTATTGTTAGATGTCGATTTTTTGTTTGATTAAGATTAATTTCTAAATTTTCTTGGTAACCATTTCCGCATGGACTTTTTCATAGAAATGCCAGTAAGTATATTTCGATTTGTTTTCGGTAAGGTTCTGATATATTACATTTCATAAATTATAGCATATGATCATGTCTCAGCAGTTTTTTACTTTAATTCATGCATTTTCTATTTATAGTTAAAATCATATAGTAAACTTGCGTATGGCTTATTCTGAATAACTGCCTCAATTAATTTTCATTAACGTATGTCGACGTTAGTATGATTCTTTTTTATACAGATTTCTGTGTTACCGATGACATGTAATTATAGTACATTTAATCAGATGTCGTTCATTTTATTTAATTTTTGATTAAGTTTTATGAATTATGTAGTTCTTAAACGCCTAATATGTACTATTATTTGAATTTTTGAAAGAGAAATGTTCAGACAACTTGCAGACAGATTTAATGTCACCTTAAGTTGTGCCTATAGAATTGTTACTACTGTAACAGGATTTGTAGTAACTATAGGCAAAGGTACATCCATTGGCATGATGCGAGAACTGCACAGCATAACGCTATGCAGTGTACATGTACACATGTATTAACTATTTAGTATAAACCTAAGAAAAGCATCCAGTACAACAAGGGAATAAGTTTCATCTCCTTTTTGTGTGTGAGTATACTTTTACGTTTTCATAAAGTCATTCGCTATGGCAATTTTCTATCAATTGCAGACATTTTTTTTCGCTTTCTCCTGTGGGTTTGTCTTGATGTTTATGCTGGCATATGGATAATAATCGGCAAATTACTTAACATAACGAAGCTGGGTCTGAATATTATTAATAAAGGTCGCCAGCGTTGGAATTTAAATCTACGTTGGAGCCTCTTTCGTTGTCAAGGACACCACACAAGATAATACTTATCAACTCGGAGTTCATTTTGTCTTCCCTTCTTTGCTTGATACTAAGTACTGTCTGATTTGGATACGAGAGCTGTAGTATTGCTCAATCGTGTTGCGCTTTGAAGCTATTTAGATAATCGGCCAAGGTCCGGTACCTCACGTAAATTGTTTTAAGTAAATTAATAACGATAATTGGCAACTCAAATTTGTGGGTCGCTTGCAAGGAACGATTGGTGCTACGACTGTCAAAATTTTATGAAGTCTAGTCGCTATAATTATATATTTCTACCAACCTACGGTTTGTTTCTTGTGTCTACTAGTTCCTAATGGCTCTAGAAGACCTCTCATACGCAATACTAGGTGCAAGTACTAGTAAATACTAAGTAAGAAACATAAAATTACCTATTTTTCTAAAACATGCTTAGTGTAATGATTCATTCTACAGGTCCTTCTATAAGATTACCACTGCTGAGACTACACTGCTGTTAGGAATTGTAATGATACCCTTAAGCCCGCTTACAATGTGCAAACTTTTGTTTACAGAAATTGTGGTGTCCAAGTTTTTAAATTTCATGAGGTGTACATAAGTAATTATTAATGTACATTAAGAGTTATGATAACTTTTCTAAAATTTGTGCTAATAAAGCAACTCTTTATTTTTCAACTGTTGTTAGTTCAGTACGCCGCTGTGCTGTAGCTATACTTGGTCTAGTTTAAATAGTAATGAGTGGTTTTGTCTGTGTCGCTTGTGAGAAGAACCACAGTTGGTATGGCCTGCTAAAGGGCTTCTTGTGTCATCACTCGTCATTATCAAGTGAGTAGTCACTGTGCTCTTGTGCTAGTGTGATATTATCAGCAGTGACCCCATTGTCTACACTATTGGAGAGCTTATCTCCTACAATTTCATCTATTTTGTTGTTATAATTATATGCTCCACGGCCTGAACTCTTTGATCTTTAATATCTTCAAAGTCCGGTACGCCCTCATTAAATTGGTCTACTGGCGTTCCAATTTATCTGCACCATCTTTTATTACAAAAGATAGATAATACACCATCCTACTTATACTATAACTTACTTACAAAGTAATTGTGTGCCGCCATTCCTTTTTGAATAATACCTACACATGCTTTCGTTTTGGGTGACGGAAATCCTCCTTGTGCTGGTCGTATGAGCAATAACAGTTCAGCTTCAGACAACAATACAATTGCTACTGGAGCTTCCTTCATCACGTTCAATGTCTTTGAGTTCGGGAATTTCACTTACAATGGTTTCCATCAACTTATTTTCCATGTTGGAAGTGCCTTCACCCAATGTACAGCTTTCCATCTTATTTTGATACTTATTGAGCAATTGTTGAATATACTAAATCTGTAATGAATGTTGTATAATCTCCTCCAAATTATAAAATAGGATTATCAATACTTACAACAATTAATTTTTGAAAAGAGCAAAGATCCGTTCCCCAATAGTTGACGATATTTTGGAGAAAGATGTCGAATTATGAAAGCCTACTCAACAGAACACGCGATGCATAATTCTTTTTTTAGTTTTTTTTGTTCCAGGTCATTACTTTTTGGGGCTAATCTACGGGGTACATTTTAGGTACGATCTAACGTTTTCATCAACATTAGACGGACTTTCCTTCATTACTCGGATGTTAACTTATGCGGAACTCGCACCAGATATTTTGCGTTTGAATCGACTTGAGAATAACAGTACGAGTAACTAGGTTGCTGGAGTTTAATACTTTTGCATTCTGGCATAAATTTAACACATAGACTCTGGATTGATTCACCACAGAAGTTATCCTTCGAGTTAATTTATTTGAACACCAATTTCGGCAAGTCAGTATGCCAACCACCTACACGTTTTACCTTTCTTACGCTTAATTAAGGTAATTTTTGGTTATTACGTCGCTCTTCAAACAGATATTAAACATTCTTGTTACAAATTTTTAAATTTAAATATACGAGGATGTATTGATATCTAGTTAGCCTAGACCAGTTCCTTGCATAAACAAAATATTGCGTTACCATAGCAACGAACAATAACTTATTAGAAGTGTCAGTGTAAAGTTTGACGTCAAAAAAGTAAACCAGAGTCACGCAATAAATTAAATGAAAAAGATGTCCACCGAAATTGTGAAAATCGAAAAATTGGAGTATCGAGCCATCATCAAGTACCTGTATTTAAAAGGGTTAAGAGGTAAGCAGATTTACGAAGATATGCTTAATACCCTTGGTGATCAATGTCCTTCGTATGCGACCGTCAAAATTGGAATGCAAGCTTCAAAAGAGGTAAATTTTCCATTGAAGATGATGACCGATCGGAAAGGCCAGTTTCTGTGTCAGTCCCCGAAAATATCGATGCAGTTCATGACATGATTTTATCAGACCGTCGAATTGGGCTAAAACGGATATCTGAAGCACTGAATATTTCATACGAACGCGTTCATCATATGGTTCACGTCAATTTGGACATGAGAAAATTGCTGCAAAATGGATCCCCAAATGTTTGAATGTTGACCAAAAGCGTGCAGGGTAGAAGCATCGCGTTCGATCTGTGCTCGATTTGAAAACGATGTAGACTTCTTAAACCGAATTGTTACTATGGATGAGACTTGGGTACATTTCTACGATCCAGAAACAAAGCAACAATCGATGGAATGGCGACACTCTGGTTCTCCAAGACCTAAGAAGTTTCGTGTCCAAAAATCTGCTGGAAAAGTTCTTGCTTCAGTTTTTGGGATTGCCATGGAGTAATCATGATTGATTTTTGGATAAGGGTAGAACAATAACTGGAGATTACTATTCGACATTACTGACCACTCTACGGAAAAATATTAAAGAGAAAAGACGCGGAAAGCTATCCAAAGGTGTTTTGTTTTTGCAGGACAACGCCCCTGCACACAAATCTCATGTTGCCATGCAAAAATTCGTGATTTAGGGTTTGAATTACTAGAACACCCCCTTATTCACCCGATTTGGCTCCGTCCGACTATCACCTCTTTCCTCAACTGAAAAAAAGTTTAAAAGGTCGTACATTTTCTTCCAACAAGGAGGTAATAGAAGCTGTGGAGGTCTGGTTTGCAGAGCAAGAAGAAACATTTTTTGAAAGGTCTAGAGACGTTGCAGGTTCGCTGTAATAAATGTATCCAATTAAGAGGAGAATATGTTGAGTAATAAAATATTTTGACATTGAAATTTTGTTTGGTTCTATAGTAGGCTAAGAATTTTTCAATATAATCGTATTTTTCGTTGTATCAGGACTTTCTTTTTATTTTTTTTTTTCCTTTCTTGAATCTGTGTGTCTCTATCTTGGCAACATTCAACTTCTCTTCTATACTGTTTCCTTCTTCTTATATTATTTCTACTTCTATGCCTCGCATATACACCCTTTCGTAGTAATTGTCGCCAATGCTCATCCTGTTCGTGTTTGATTTTTTGATTCCTTACTTCCTTCCAGCACTCAATTAAGATTTTTTTTTGTCTTTAATTTTCTTATTCTTTCTTCCTACTAACCTCATGGCTATCTTTGCTGTCTGCACTCTTATTTCCTTAATCTTTATTTCTTCTTCCACTATACAGGTGTTTCATTAATCAGTACAGAAAAATGAAACTGAGATTCCTGCAAAATTTAAAGGGGTTTAACATAAAAAAATTTCCTTAAAGCCTCCCTGAAGAGTTAGACAATCTGTAGCAATGCTAGCTGCCGTACAGGGGTGGTGGGGGTTTAACGGAAATTTGTTCAAAATAATAAGAGCCTGTATTCAAGAAAAATGGTGCCCATTTTGAACACTCTGAAATAATATTGTTAATTTAAATTAAAAATGATAGTTAATAATAATATTGTTATTTATGTCAAACTTGCATACGCAACTTATTAATTAAAAATTCTGCAAGTTCGCTTAATTTATTTTTTTGGTGATAAAGTATTGAGTTTACGTGAAATTTTTAAGAGACAAAAAAAGTTTTTAATTGAATTGACCTCCAAAATCTGAATTTTTAAAATTGAAAAAAAAAATTAGTTAAAAAGTTCTGGTAAAAAACTCTAAGGGGTAGTAAGACTCACCCCTTGCAGAGAACAAGGGTAGGAAGTTGAAAATTATAGAAATTATGGAGGCTTCTTGGTAGTAGTATTTGGAATGTTTAGATTTCTTTTTTATTTGAAGTCATTTCAGAAAAATCGATTAATGTGAATTTTTACACTATCCTTTAAGGGGTTGTAACTCTTCAGGGAGGCTTTAAGGAAATTTTTTATTGTTAAACCCCTTTAAATTTTGCATGAATCTCAGTTTCATTTTCTGTACTGATTAATGAAACACCCTGTATATCGGGTTTTTTTCTTGTTTAGCCCCATTGTCCATTTCAATATTTTTCTTGTATTTTTCCAGTTTTTTCCCACTTTTTCATCCCCATATTTCTGCTTTGTAAATCATAACACTTCTGACCAATTTATCAAAAATCCACCTTCTCTTCTCTATATCATTTTTCAAACACTCTCTCCCATTCCCCATACCTGTCCTACTATACCATTACCTTTTTCGCTAGCTCTCTTATATGACTGTTGTCCTTGTTATCGTATCTTAACTTATATCTTAAATTTTTCATTCGTCCACGCTTTCTAATTCCTTCTCTCCCCACCACCATTTTACCTTCTTTTTCCTCTCTCTCCTTTTTTGAAAATCATTATTTTTGTTTTGTCCACATTTGCGTATAGATTCTTTTTCCAGATATTTTCTTACCACCTCTGCTACCCTTTTATTTCTTGTTTGCTTTTGCTAGAACTACTATGTCATTCGCGTATGCTAGCATCGTCACCTTTATTTTCCCTATCACTACTCCTCCCTTTTGATGTTTTTGTATTTCTTCCTCCATGTCCTGTATGTATATTGCAAAGATGCTTAGACTTAATGGACAGCCCTGCCTCAGTCCTTTTTCGTCCAGAAACCGTCCCTTAATTTTCCATCCACTCTTGTTCTACTTTTAGTTTTCTCGTATATCTCTTCTATTACTTGCACTAACTCTTCTCCTACCGTTTGCTCTCTCAGTCTCTTCCATAATTTATTCCTATTTACATTATCAAATGCTGCTTTTATATCTAAAAAAAAAGCATATACTTTTCCTTTTTTCCAGTTCTTTATTAACTATTTGTTTTAGTATATATATATATAGGTCTTCTCCCTTCTAAAACCTGCCTGCCAGTCCCATAATATCTTTTTTTCTTCTATCTCTTTTTTTCAATCTGTTTCTTATAATTTCTGCTAAATTTTGTATCCTGCATTTGTTATTCTTACCCCTCTGTAATTCTTTACTTCTCTCTTGTCTCCTCCTTATATATTCGGACATATTATAACTTCTTCCATTCATCTGGCACTCCCTCTCCTTTCCATGTTTTATTAAATATTTTTCTTATCCTTTCTCTTCATCTTCTACCGTTCCATCGGTACCTTTGCTTTTCCCTTTCAACCTTTTTAATGCTTCCTCTAATTCTTCTTTTGTTATTGCTCCATTTCTTCTTTTTTCTGATCCGCCTTTTGTCTTCATTTGGTTTTTCAAGAACTCCTTCTACTAGTTCTATACAGTTTTGCTTCCATCTATCTTCTTTTATCCTTACTCCTTTTCCTTTTCCTTTGCCTTTCCTCTTTCTTTTGTTAATAAATCTCCACGCTTCCTCTTCATTTTGTATTTTCTTTATCTCCTGTTCCATTTCCTCTTATACTCTTCCTTTTTCTTACACATTCTTCTTTGTGTTTGACTCTTAAGTTCTTATATTCTTCAATTTCTATTTTTCCTTTTTACCATTTCCTCCTCCTCTTCGCATTTCTTTTTTCGTCATTTCACATCCTCTATTCCACCACTCTTTGTTTTTTCCTACCTTTTTTCTGTTTATTTTATACCTTCTTCTTTCCACTGCTTCTTCCATATTTTTACTACTATTTTTATTTCTTCTTGCACTTCTTCTTCCGTTTCCTGATCTTCCTCCATCTTTAATTTGTATAGTTTTATACTTTCCTGTGTCCATTGTTTTTTCATCACCCATTCTTCTTTTTCTTCTTCTCATCTTCTTTTTTCCATTTAATATAAAAACTTCCAGTGGTTGATGATCGAATTCTTCTTCATCCCATACCCTAAACTACTCGATACTCTCTAGTCCCTCTCGTTTGCTGTCACGTAGTCTACCACCGACTCTCCTCTCAAACTTATAAACGTAAATTCTGCCCTTTTCCCCTCTTCTATGTTTCCATTTAAGATTGTCCACCCTCTATCTTTACACATTTCTATTAATATTCTTCCTTGCCCATTTATCTTCTTATCCATTGATTTCCTCCTAATCACACCTCTCCAGTTATAGACATTCCTCATTTTTCTCCGATTCTCGCGTTGAAGTCTCCTCCTATAATTACTTTTCTTTCCTCTTCTTCGTCTATCATCTCCTCTATATCTTTTTTGGTTTTTTTCCATTTCTTTTCCGTATACTGTTACTATTTCATATTTTTCCCCTTTCAGTTTTTATGCTTCTTTTTATCCTTCCATGCACCTGTTTCTCTTTTAGTTCTTCTTCATTCTTAATAATAAAAATATATGTTCTTATTTAAAATTTCAAAGTTGACAGGTGGTCCATGAAACTGGGACATCGTGTGTAATTAAAAATATTTTAAATTGTAGCCACTGAGGAACCTAAAAGAATGATAAACACCGATAGAGAATTTGTAAAAGGAATGGGCAACGATATATTCTTAGTGCTATATTTTTCCTACGCTATGCTTAATGGAGGTGTAGGGTGAAATTTTTGGAAAGATGGGGACGGATCTTATGTAACTGATAAGGGTGCTATAAACGCTTATAGATATAATGAATATGTTTTTCAAATTTACGTGGTTCCTATTGTATCACTTATTGGCGATAATAATTCCCTATTAAGAAACAATAATGCACGACGATATACAGTAAGAGATGCTAAGAAATTTGTATACGTTTTTGTATACCGCGATTTTCCAGGTTTACATCGTTTACCATACATTTTTTAAAGTAAAACAAATTATTTGTTGACATCTTAGTTCACGCCATCTACCGGCAAATGTAAGATTGAATTAAGAATGTTTCAAATGGAAATCATATAGTAAGAAAAGATCAAATTGTTACAATTGGTTGAGAATAATCAGCCGAAATAAGAGTCACCCAAAAAGAAAAGCTTACCAAAATGAAAAACAGTCAACAGATAACTAAAAGAGACCTAAAATGTAATGATAAAAGAAAAAAGTATCAATATTGATAAGAAAGAAGAAAAACTAAAAAAAGAAAGTGAAAACAGTTTATACAGGATGTTATTTAAGTATGGGGCCAAACTTCAGGATGTTGTTTCTCCTCAATTTTATTACAAAAAGTTTATATAAACATAGATCCTAAACGGCTTTGTTTTTATTATACGGGGTGTACAAATATTTAAAAAAAAAACGTTTTTTGTAGATAACTAGAAGACCTACAGTGGTTTGTATAATTTTACCAGTGTTGTACACAGAGGTAGTGTCTGAGGTTTAATTAAAAAATATATGGTTTTCAAATTTATGGTTTACTAATTAAAACCACACAAAATTCCTTTTTTCACCTTTTTTGCTCAGATTTACTCTATTCATGAAAAAAATTTGAAAAACAAAATAAGAGTGCCATGTGTGTTATGTCTTGAAAGTAACCTAAAACCTAAAATAAAACTAAAAAGTGCATTAAGCTTATAATATTTGCTAAAAAAAAATTGAGTACTATAATTTTATTTTAAATTGAGAACTCGGGCGTTACAGAGGCACGCCACTGGTAAAATGAACCTAATCACTTTTGGTTTAAAATGGTTTAAAACATTCCTCTGTATACCTCATACAAATTTGCGTCTTCTAGTTATTTACGAAAAACGTTTTTTTAAACACCCCGTATATAACAACAAAGCTGTTTATGATCTATGCTTACATAAAGTTTTTGTCTTACAAAGTGTAGAGTTGCAACGAAAAATTACAATAAATGGGAATCGAAAGAAAATAATATTCATACATGCAAATATGTGGTTATTTAATTGAAACGTGTCAATTTTAAAAGATCAATATTATTAATGTTTATTTTTATTACATAACAGTAATAAAATAAAAATATGCCAACAGAATAAATACCTTTCGCATAATAAAAGATACATCGATTTTCCTTTACACACTCTAAGTTGTTTTATGCAATGGACATTGACATTGTACCTACTTCTTATCGATTAATAACAATTTACTTTTCTTAAACTGGAATTAAATATCATTCATCAGAGAAAGTAGAATTGAAATAATGAATTGGAAAATATTAGAAATTGAAACCATATTTGTTTTTTTTGTTTACATTAATCGGAAAGCTGTACTTTCTGAACAAGTTAATAACCTTTTTACGTGCAACTTGTTTATGCTGAATTAATTATTTTTTTTTAGTTACTTTTTATTATAGATTTACTATAAACTAATTCATATACATTACGTTCAACTAGGTTCACGTACATATTATTTTACAGTAGGTTTAACGCTTTTATATACATGTTCGACATTCACATGAAGAGAAATGTAATCAAAGTGAAAGTAAATACGTAATTATTTTAACTTTCTTTATTTAAAAATTCTAAGGATAATTATTAACAATAACAATTTATACAATTAAACAACAACAGATGAATGAATGACAGTAAACAACAATAGCGAATGATAGATGAAAAACTCAGTCTAGTCGAGGAATTTAATTCCAACCGTGTTTAGGGACGTGGTGATAAACATGTTTGTAAACGGGCACGTGTACAGGATAAGGTTTGGCTACATGCACAGGATGGTGTTTTTCGATTTCAATCTTGTATGGTTTTTCTACTGGATATGGTACCGGTTTTTCAATAGTAATTGGCACCTTCTTCTCAATTTCTTGAGGAACTAACTTGTAAATTGGGACCGCAATGGGTTGAGGAACTGGTATATGTACAGCATAAGGTTGTGGCACTGGTACTTTAATTACTTGAGGCACTGGTACTCCAACAGGGTGGGGAACGGGAATACCGATTTTTTTAACGACAGGTACATGCACAGGTTTTGTAATTTCGACAGTTTTGGTTTCTACGTGATGGTTGTGATGTGTGTCTTGAAATCCACCACCGTGGCCTCCAAAATCACCTCCATGACCCAATTCTAAACCACCACTTTGCCCTCCAAAATCGCCTCCTCCGTGTCCACTGTAATCACTTCCTTGTCCTCCGAAATCACCGCCGCCGTAACCTCCAGCTTCATGGCCGGCGAAACCAGCATTTGCAGCGTAGGAAAAGACAAGAACAATTGCAATCGTCTGAAAATCATAAATTTAAATTATTTCACTGCTGTAATAGCACTTAGTAACATTTTACTTACAATGTAATTCATTTTTTAGATGCTTGGCATGTATTCACAAGAACGATGGTTGAAAACTGTTGATGATTAGCTTAAATCTGCAACCTTTTATAGGATGATCTAGGTGGGGTCCTAGTGAAAGGTTTTGTCTGGCGAGTATAAAATTAATAAAAGTATGAATCTTCGAGTTTAAAAGAGAGCATGCACTTACATCCGTTCAATGAACTTATTTTTTGCACATCCGGTAATTTTTACAACGTCATTCAGTATTATTAAGATTATTCATGAAAAAATATACACATTTAGAATGGCTGCAGGCAAAATTCCTTTTTCAAAAAGTATATTTTTTGCGTAGTTTGTAAAGAAGGCGCCTGTCAATATTTGATCTACAAACTTTCGGATCATTGTCACTTTCATCGACACGCCGCTATAAGGAGAAAGGAAATTGATGCAGTTTAAAGTTTCAATATAAAAATAAACGGAACTAAAGTTAGTTCTTTCTCTCACGGTGAAGGTCACATTCACTCTGCTCTCGTTTTTGTTACGTTGTTTAATTAGAGCAATTAGAATTGTATTCAAGAATGTACATAGAAAAGAAACAATTCTGTTTTCAATTTATTTTAAGCATCGTATATAATTAAACCTGATTTCAAATAATGGGTACAAAAATTACGCTCACGTTGTGTAACTTTCGTAATTAGTGGTATAAACAGTCATCATACTCATGTAAATTTGAATTGCAAAAATTCTTCCTGGGTTAGTTAGTTAGTTGTCCAAATCTAACATACCTATATAAATTTCTCTTTCTGAATGTTGTTTTAATTGCTCATCTTTTCGTAAACTTTTTTTCTATGAATAATAAACAATTGAAACTGAAAATTTTTAAGATGAATACTAAAATTTGTGCATTAAATATTTAGGTTTTTTTAAATTAATAGTTTTAAAATTCTATAATTATTTTAAGAGGCCATGAAAGTTTCATAATTAATAACTGACACATTTAACAGCACCTTGTTAAAAAAGTTTTGATTATATTGATTAACTCGTAAATCAAAATGTATTTTTCCTATTTCGGTGAAACACTAAATATAATAATAAGTTAAAGGTTGTTTTGTTTTAATAATAGTTTGAGGGGATTTTGAAAGATTTATTGCAACGTTAACCACCTGTGAGTGACGCTTCAACAACATAACTGATTATTTCGATTATATATTTAAAATTTTATTTTTAATTAAATAAATAAACTGCGACTCTTGAACACTAATTGTAGATACATAACTAGAAGTTTTGGTAATGAATGATAATGTAGTTATTGTTAATTAAAGAAATCTACAAACTCTAGTGAGTGGGCTTTTTCCACCACGAATAGTTGTATAGTTGAAAAAGTGAACTTGACTGTGTAATAATGTTGTTCTAAATCTTCCATTTCCAAAATGTCCTCACTTAAGTAGTTGGTATAAAATTTTGACACGCTTAAGAACCAAATAGTAATATCAGCCCTGTTAAGATATTCTGTTCTATCCTGATAATCTTCTGTTGACATTATTTTCGATCTAATTTAGTTTTTGTTTAATTTTACCATATTTAGGTATGAAGTTACATAATGTTATTAATCGTCAAGTTACAGCATTATTTCCTTCAACTTTATTATCCGTATACTTAAGGAACTCACTTAATTCTGAGAAATCAATACGTTGTTTATGCACCAGTTGCAACAACTCTTGTCCATCTATTGCTACTCATCACAATCTGAGTGTGAAAAACTGAATTTAGTTTTAATATTAAAGTTTACAAAGCGAACAGTGATATTTCGAGGCAATTTGATTTATTTTTTTCAATTATTCGCTATGATATGCATTGTTCCATTACAATTTTTGTAGGTAAGGACTGAGAGCGAAAAAACATTAACATTGAAAAACTTGCCTAACTTTTATACTATATAATTTTTTTACAAAATTTTGATATAGTAGGCTTTGAAATAGTCGTCAAATTTTCATTTTTATTTGAATGAAATTGTGTTCACAATGGCAAAAGTAGTGGAAGTACATAGATTAATCATTAAAAAATTTGTTGAGAATCCACAATGGTCAGTCGTTCGCATTGCAAAGGAGGCAAAAAGTTTGCAGGCAAGTGGCAGCAAAAGTCATCAAGCGGTACAAGGAAGACTTTACCATAACACGGAAACCAGAAAGTGGACGACTAGAGAGTTTTCATTCACCAAAAAAGGTGTAAAAGGCAATATCTGCGATGGTTAGGAATCCGCTGATATCGAACCGGAAATTAGCTGCAAAAGTCGACTTGTCGAAAAAGACAATACGAAAAATAAAAAAAAAGAGTGGATTTAAGTCCTACAAAGTTCAAACAACTCCAGATCGTAATGCGGAGAAAAACATTGAAGCCAAGAAACGAGCCAGAAAGTTGAGAGCAGATTTTTTTCCAAAAACGTCAATGTTGCGTGATGGACGATGAGACTTACATCCTCGCCGATTTTTCCAACTACCTGGTCAGGAGTTTTATGTTTCCTGTGGACGAGGAAATGTTCCTAAGAAGTTTAGAACTAAAATAAAGTCCAAGTTTCCAAAAAAATATCTCGTTTGGCAGGCGATTTGTAGTTGCGGTGAAAGAAGCCAATCTTTCATAACAAATGGAACAATTAACTCCGATATTTACACGAAGGAGTGTCTTCAAAAAGATTGCGGCTTTTTTCTGAGTAAACATAAGGTATCCACATTTTTTGGCCGGATTTAGCTTCGTGCCATTACAGTAAGCAGATAAAAAATGGTACGAAAAGAATCATGTCGATTTTGTATCCAGGAGGCTAACCCACCAAATTGCCCTGAGCTTCGCCCAATCGAGCGGTACTGGGCTTTGGTGAAAAGAAGCTTGAAGCAGACAAAAAGGCTACAAAATCGATTGAAAGTTTTAGAAAAATTTGGACCGTAGCGACCAAGAAAGTGTCGAGCACCACCATAAAAGCCATGATGGAGACCATTCCCGACAAACTCAAATTTTTTTATGACGATAAGTCTGATTGATTTTTGTCTTTTCTTAATTTTTATATAATAAATAACCTATCCAAAACTAATTTTTTTTAAAATTTATTTAGCGGTTTAAAAGTTATGCAAGTTTTTCAATGTTAATGTTTTTCGCCCTCAGTCCTGGGCCGAATACTTGCCGTAATAGTTGGTATCAAAATGAACCACGTTAAAAAATATCATTGGTTCATTATGATACCTTTCTCTTTGATAAAGCCTATAGTACAGTCGGCAGTGGATTTTTAGCTTGCAAAAAACGCAGACTTAGCGATACTTTGTGGTGTACTCAGAGCTAACTACAGGGGGTCCAAAAATCTGTGATTTTTTGACACTTTTTTTTAGTTTATGCCCTATAAATTTTTCATATGCATTCTAGCAAAAAAAGTTTTAAATGAAAGTTGTAGGGAAGAAAATGTACTGTAAATTTCTTTGATCAACTTTGGTGTCTGACGGAATAGACACTGAGATAAAAGGGTTCAAAAAAGGGCATATTTTCTCAAAACGGCAAAACTACTTAAAAAAGCTGGTTTTCTTTGGTTTACACAACGAGTGATGATTTCAACTGATACAAACTCTTTGGCTAATAAACTCCTTGACCACCACCCCCCCCCTTCCACTACCTTTTCGGTCCTATTGGTTTCCTACTATACTATCACGAAAATCGAAAAATCACAGACGCCAAAGTTGTGATATACATACACGCGTATACCACAATTAACTTATTGATATGAAGAACAGAAATTGGTATGTAAGTTATCTTAAATGACTGGGCTGCTTGTGTACAGGGTGGGCCATTTTCGACACTTTTAAAGGGAAACACCTTCATCCAATTGAGATAGGCAAAAACTGATGTCGGTGTCTGAGGCTTATTTTTAATGAGAAATACAATGGCGAAAACCGCATAGAGATATCCATTCTAGTGTCGGAGATACAGGGTGATTTTCGAATATCTGCATTTTAGAAAAATGCATGTAAATTGTTTCCTGTTGGAAATTTCAATTTCTGCAAAAACATTGCTTCAGCACTTTTTTCCTAAATTCCAATGCCGTTTTCAAAATGAGTATACGGGGTCACGTCAAAAAGTAATCGTACCAAACTTACTTTTTTTAAATAGAATCTATTTTATTTCTCTCTATAAATACCCATTTCAAAACCACAGACATTTTCAAAAATCTATATTTACAGAATCACCCTGTATCTTTGAAATTATAAAATAACGATAGGGTAATCTCCATTGAGTTGCTTATTGAACTGAATGACAAGCATCCTACGCCGTCGACGACATATCCAAATGCCCTTTTAAAATCGCACGCAAAAATTTAAGATGCTTAAAAAATAAAAATAAAGTAAAGCATAAAGTGTTATATTTTGAATGGTATTTAGAGAGAAATAAAATAAATAAGAATATACAGGGCGTTCTATTTAAAAAGTAAGTTTGGTACGATACTTTGACGTGACCCCGTATACTCATTTGAAAACGGCATTGAAGTCTACGTAAAAACGTGCTGAAGCAATGTTTTGCAAAAATGGAAATTTCCAACAGAAAACAGTTTACAAGACATTTTCTAAAATGCAAATACTAAAAATCACCCTGTATCTCCGACACTACAATGGATATTGCCATGCGGTTTTCGCCATTGTGTTTTTCATAAAAAATAAGCCTCAGACACCGACATCAGTTTTTGCTTATCTCAATTGATGAAGGAGTTTCCTTTTAAAAGTGTCGAAAATGGCCCACCCTGTACTCACTCATATATTTGTGGAATGTGGTGTGTGTGGAAATTATGGTATACCCTGATGGTTTTATCAAAGCACCCTCTATTATCGGTAGTCGTAAATTTATGTCCTATTGGCACGAATGAATCGTAGGCATTTGTGCTATGTTACCAAGGATACCAATAAAAAGTTGATTAGTATTTACGTTGGACGTAATGTTACAAAAGTACGTTTGTTTGTGTTTAAAGACTTTCTCTCGGTTTGCGACTTGTCATAATGGCATCTCCTACGGTGAGAAAAGTGTGTTTTATATGCGAAAATAGTTTGGAAGAAGGTGAAGTGAACGTTGTCAAAGCAAAGGGTCTCAACGTGCTTATTGAGTCCAGTGTTAAACGAAAATATGACACTCATGAAAGAGTGCTGAGGGAGTTGTTGCAAAACAAATGTCTGTTCACTTGGCTTGTTAGAAGACATACAACAGACAATGTAGTATTGCAGACTCTTTACGTCATGAAGCTGGCTCTAGTACCGCGAAATGATGCGATCAAAGTAACATTATAAAAGATGGTCTCTACTATTCGGAAAAGCGCTGAAAAAGGAGAAGATGATTGCGGCAAAAGAGTGATAAATCTGGATAAACAATGACACGTAATGCCGCCCCTGAGTCGATACTGCATATAATTTCCTGCAAGCGCAGCCTGCAGTTATAAGAGAAGAGGATTGCTATGTTCGAGCCTGTGCAAGAACTGCTGTGGTCACGCATATGACAAATTTCTATAATCAGCATGCAAGAGAAAGGGGCTGAAGGGGACATAGATGGTGATATTGAACTCGATTTGGTTTTTGGAGGTTACTCTGAAGAGATTTACAAGTAAACACGAAATATTGAAAAAAAAAACATTGTGTTACAGCCAGAAGATGCCGATGAAAACCACTCAGACTAGGTAAGGAATTTGTTAACTCCTCATCTAACTATACATCTTTTATTTTTCTTTTTATTATTTATTACAAGATTGCCATTTTGTCAAATTTTATCTTGTTTTGAACTCCTGTATCTCAGTGTTCCTTGAGCCCTTTGAGAAAGAATGTGGATCTGTGAAACTTATGGGAAATTTTGTCCTTTAAAACATTTATTGTAAAACTTTTTTCCTAAGACGCATACAAAAAAGGTTTTAAGTGCCAAAAAATCGCAGTTTTTTGGACCCCCTGTAGTTAGCTAGGTATGGTGCCTAAGCGTTATATACGATCTCCTGAGTGGTAAAAGCCTTCACACCAGTGGTTTTTATTGCCATTAATTAGTGTAATTTGACATTTTTCATGTTAAACTTTTCACAGCTTTGTCTAAACTTGAGATTCCACTTCGAAATTAACTAATATTCGTATTCGAGCCATGATTTAAGTCTAGAATGATTGGAAACATAACCAGTTTTGGCAAATTGCCGAATAAGATCAATTCGAAATCTAGAAATAAATATGTCACAATTATTTTCATTTTTAATCCAGATCTTTGCTGAAGCTCTTCCTAAATTTGACTTGTAAATTTAGGCATTATTGTTGAAAGATGATTTTTTTACTTACTTTATGTAAAAACTTTAACATACTTAATGTATTAATGTTGCTACAAACTAATATAAAATCATAGTTCTTTAAAACTGTTATTTATTCCACAGTATACAGTAATTTGAATAAAATATTAATTGTGGAAACTGGTCGAAAGTCTTTGTCTTGTTCCCTTAGCGGACGTTTGACTGAAGGCGTTCCCGAAACCAATATGTTGCTGTGTATGCCGCGAGTCGAAAGACGTCTTTAATGATGTCCTTCAATGCTTTTCGGTTTTGAGCAAACTGTTTTGCCTCGTCCTCGTTCCGCTATCGGTCCCTGAGGTTTTTAGCGCCGATTTTTGGAATTTCTACTGTGACGACTCCGACTCCGTAGGACAAGATGGTAAGCGGTGTTCGGCCATTCTACACATGTCTAAACCTTCTTACCAGCGCTGAATTTCTTCACTAATGTTGTCATTTTGGATGCAATCGCGTAAGCTTGCTTATCCCTAGTATCTGCCACAGGAAGATTTCCAATTTGGTTTCCTCGGTCTTTAGCAACGTCTAAGTTTCGGATACATAGAGCAAGACACGGTTGATTAATGATCTGAACAAGCGCATTTTCGTGAAAGAACCAAAAGCATTGGTGGCCTGGCCAATTCTGATGTGGACTTCTGTTGATGTGGCCACCTTTTTCTTCTCTACTATAAACCAAATATATTTCTATTTTGAGACCTGCTCAATTTGGCTGCCATCAAAGTATACACATGCCATTAAGCCATCTGTAGAGAGTCTTGGTGTTGTCCAAGTTGATTTTGCCTTTAGGTCTTGAAATGTTGTACAGTGATATCACTGGCCGAAATAACACATATGCGTGTAAAGCTTGCCCTGATGAGCCTTATCTACGATCCCTTCCAACTCAGCAGTCGTCTTCTTGTCTTTATTGTGAGTTTGGTCCCTCATGCTTTCATGTTGATAGGACGTGTGTTTGTCTGCCAGACGAGGTGGAATAGGGAATATGTTAATCGTTGAACACGCTGAGGTGTTGCTGGATGGTCCTTGCGGTTCTCAACAATGTCGTTTTGTACATTTTATTAAATTTCTCTCTTCATGCCCTGGGCTTCAGCTGGATATGGTCGTTAAAGGTTGAACTTCTCCATCTGCTGGTTCCGGTTTCTTTGGTTGTTCTGTTGGCTTCCATCGGTTCAGCCGCTTTGTTGTTGATTTAGAATACTCCATCTGCTTTTCGGAATTGTTTTATACAAGGATATATTAAAAAATTCTTAGCCTACTATAGAACCAAACAAAATTTCAATGTCAAAATATTTTATTACTCAACATATTCTCCTCTTAATTGGATACATTTATTACAGCGAACCTGCAACGTCTCTAGACCTTTCAAAAAATGTTTCTTCTTGTTCTGCAAACCAGACCTCCACAGCTTCTATTACCTCCTTGTTGGAAGAAAATGTACGACCTTTTAAACTTTTTTCAGTTGAGGAAAGAGGTGATAGTCGGACGAAGCCAAATCGGTGAATAAGGGGGTGTTCTAGTAATTCAAACCCTAAATCACAAATTTTTGCATGGCAACATGAGATTTGTGTGCAGGGCGTTGTCCTGCAAAAACAAAACACCTTTGGATAGCTTTCCGCGTCTTTTCTCTTTAATATTTTCCCGTAGAGTGGTCAGTAATGTCGAATAGTAATCTCCAGTTATTGTTCTACCCTTATCCAAAAATCAATCATGATTACTCCATGGCAATCCCAAAAACTGAAGCAAGAACTTTTCCAGCAGATTTTTGGACACGAAACTTCTTAGGTCTTGGAGAACCAGAGTGTCGCCATTCCATCGATTGTTGCTTTGTTTCTGGATCGTAGAAATGTACCCAAGTCTCATCCATAGTAACAATTCGGTTTAAGAAGTCTACATCGTTTTCAAATCGAGCACAGATCGAACGCGATGCTTCTACCCTTGCACGCTTTGGTCAACATTCAAACATTTGGGGATCCATTTTGCAGCAATTTTCTCATGTCCAAATTGACGTGAACCATATGATGAACGCGTTCGTATGAAATATTCAGTGCTTCAGATATCCGTTTTAGCCCAATTCGACGGTCTGATAAAATCATGTCATGAACTGCATCGATATTTTCGGGGACTGACACAGAAACTGGCCTTCCCGATCGGTCATCATCTTCAATGGATTACCTCTTTTGCTTGCATCTTCGGTAACGCAATATTTTGTTTATGCAAAGAACTGGTCTTGATGGGCTAACTAGATGTCAATGGACATCCTTTTCGTATAATTATTGCGACTGGTTTACTTTTTTGACTCAAACTTTACACTGACTAATTTACTGTTGTTTGTGCAATATTTTGTTTATGAAGGAACTCGTCTAAGTAAAAATAAATATAAATACATAAAAAACTGCTTGAATTCGTGCCGTTGTGCAACCTTTCCAATTCTGTAGCCACAAAATTCCAATATGCCTCCCGCTGCTCCTCCAGGTGATGTCGCACTTTCTTGTTCAGCTGGCATATTGATGATGATCAGCCTACTTAGCTTGCTTCCTCTCCACTGAGTCATCCAAAATCATTCCTATTGTTTCTGAAAGGTGCGTTCCGCTATGCTTGCATCCGGGTAATGTTCAAGCATTGCAAATCCTTTTACAAGTCCGAAAATAAAGGAAGTAAGTGGACTTTTTTTATGTTTAATATAATATCTCTAGTTGTAGTTGTTTCCCAAGCAGGGGTGGGTCATCTTTATAGGAGTTTTAAAAGTGATGCTGGAGTGCAAAAAAACCCTTGTCCTTTATTCAGTCTCGACGTTTCGGTCGGTCGGTCTTTGTCAAGACATCTAAAAAAATTGGTGATAGTTAAACAATGTCATAAAGCAGAAACACCTTTGGTCCAAATATAAAATACATAAAAATTGATAATTTTTAATTATTGACGTTAAAATTATATAAATAACAATTAACAACAAATATACTCGACAGTTACCCATTCAACGCAACAATGGTTGTTGTGTATTTTTATTATTAATTGTTATTTATAAAATTTTAACGTCGTTAAATCAACCATTTTTTAGATGTCTTGATAAAGACCGACATTCGTTGGTCAAAACATCGACACTGAATAAAGGACAAAGTGTTTTTTGCACTTCAACATCACTTTTGAAACTCCTTTAAATAAAGCCCACTCCTGGTTAAGGAACAACTATAACTAAAAAAAATATAAGGAGTTACAACAACATTTACTATCTTTAGTGTTAAGGGGAATTAATTTGCCCGAAACAGTAGGTAAGCTGTGTTCTAGAAAAAAAATGTTAAAATAAAATTTTCAATAATTTTTATTTCAGAATATTTTCGCATAATTATTAGCATGTGAGATGAGCGCAACTCGGTAATCGGATCAAAAAATTGTTTAACCAGAAGTTGTATATACAATTACATTAGAAAAACTTTTATTTGAAAACAAAAGGGTAATATTTTGAAAATATTCTACATAAACAAAAGTACTTTAGGTACAAGCCCTGGCTAGTTACTAAAATACAATCAGATTATTTCATTTATGAAAAAGCTTGAGTCAACCAGCGCCTCAAACAAAAACTATAATTCCTAATTTTAGTGAAATTTAACATTTATTTAAAACGGTAATTATTTAATCAATTGGTTCTTCTCCGAGTAGGGGCACCAAAAAAAAACACTAAATAGTTTTGTTAGGCTACATTTCGTGCATCAAAGTGTATATTTCGAAACAAAAAATTTTGTGTCGTGCCTTAGGATTAATTTAAGTGGCGGACCGTTTTTGTTTCGAAAGCTGATGAAGTACACACTCTGATACAAGAAACGAAGCCTGACAAAACTATTTAGTGTTTTTTTTTATGCCCCTCCTCGAAGGAGAGTCAATTATTTAAACAATAGTACAGGATGAAATTTTTGCCCATCATCTTCAATTAGATTAATCACATTTAAAAAAAATCTATATTAATGTCGTTCATGAATACAAGTTGTGTTTGTGTTTTATGAATTATTATTCATATATTTACAATTTTTAAATAATTTTAAATTAATATTGACGCAATCATCAATTTTTGGATGGTTATATTATTAATTAAATTGACGTCAACTCATACTTGTGCAAGCCTTAAAAAAGCCCTCACAATGAGGGACGAAACGTCGGCAAACACATCTTTTTGAGTTGTTTGTTTTCCTACTTCCACACTGAAGAGGTCCCATAAGACCATTTTTATTTTTAAAATTTAATTTTTGGAAGAATACTTACCTTCATCACATTTGTTAACCAAAATTTATATTTTCAACAACTCACTTGAAGGTTAACGAATCCGTTTAAATGACGCATAACGTGTTAATCATATTTTAAAAACTAGAAACAAATTATTTGTTTTAGTATTATTGAAAATAAACGATGCACATTTTTCTAAAAGTTGATTAAGTTTTGTAACTGTAGTTACCTAATCTTATTCCTTTGAGAATTCTAAACCTGTAAATTTTATCTTTGCTCACCCTCCTGTAAAAGTTATATTAAAAACGGCGTGCTTTGTTCAAATAATTCTTTTGATTACGCATTAAAAGTTAATTTTGGCGCGTGTTTATTAAGGACAATCATTTTTTAATGCCTGCTACTTACACATACATATAAGCTGATTAACGTTATAGTCTTCCACAAATTATTTAAGTCGAAAGATAAAAATTTTCGGTATTTTGTTGTCAAATTAAAAATACGAATTGATTTATTATGTTAGTGTTACATTTATATTTGGGTCTAGAATGGTTTTTAATAAGTGGATGTAAACTTTGTGCTTTTGCTTCAAAATAATCGAACATTAATAAAGCTAAATAATGAACTCGGTGAAAGTTATGTGCTTAGTAATAATCAAAATACACAGAAATTCCTCGGAGATTCGTGAAGTCTGTATATGGGGACATGTTCGAGATGGTTTAGTTGGTATTTGTTCAGCAGATCAACACGGATGGTTCACATTCCAAACGTGGCGTTATCAGTCGAGGGAGATCTTGTAACTTCGTGTAACCAACAATCCTGAGTTTAGCTATGCGACCAAGAGACGTTTACGATTAATTAAAATTAGATTGCAGATAAGATATCAACATTTATATGGTATTCAAATATAAAGTCAAAAATAACAGTCAAAATACACAAGCATATAATTTTTCATAGGTCAAATTCTTCTTATCAATTTTTCATCTGAAGAAACACACACATAGCAGCTGATAGAACTCCAGCATAATGAAACATAAAACGCATTTTTATGCACATATTAAAAAATGAAAGTACTTACGTTTAATTGTTTTATATTATTTCAATGATACCTAAGTGAACAAGTAACTGTATAAAAATAGTAGTAACGATAAATCAAATTTTACACCTATAATAAAGATTGCATATCAAACGGATATTTACATAAATTATTATTAGCTCGTTTTATAGCATCTTTTGACACCGAAAATATACTCGCACTTTCTATCTGCGAAATATGTACGTATACAAAATCGAATTTGTTACGAATTCCATTCGTTCTTTCTTAAAAACGAACTCGATATGGTAATGTTCGGTTTACTTCACGTTGTGTGTTTTATATACAAATTGTTAGTAATTTATTGAATGTAATTTTTTTGGACAGGAAGTAATTTATTAGATACTTTTTATGGTAAAATACGTATTGTCCTTTTATTGAACTACATTTTTCTTAGATTTCGATGTCAATTAAAAATTAGGTTTAATTTATAAACTCTTGACTACCTCTAATATAGGGGATTTGATTAAAGCATAACATTCACACAAAAGGTAACAAACCAAATCAAGTATATATGAAATTCGAATTAGTGCGTCACTAAATTGATTATTTATTAACTTAATGAGACAAATTACAGTTTTATTAAATATTTCAAATTATTTTAATTTAAACTATTTATTTTGTTATTACCTATTGCTCCTGAATTTTTTGAAAAATTTTAAGTATTATTTTTAGTGATTTGATAAAATTTCATTTAAATATGATAAATTTATATTACACATGTTCTATCGGTACTTAATGTATTCTAATATAGATATATCTTAGAGATCGCTCTTTATTAAATATAATATATGAAATTACATTTTGTTTATTTATTACTTTACTAGACACAGTTAAAATATTATATTTTCTACTTTCTCAATTTTATGTAAAAGTAGTTTTATTTACAAATCGAGAAGTTCAATTAAATGAGAGCTTGCAAAACATTATTTTTAACTTAATTTTTCTTGTTTTCTTAATTGGTTGTTTTCCAGTGCTTTTATAGATTTATTAAATTTGTACGTTGTCGTAACTACTCTAATCATTATAATATAGCTTATATGTGTTATTAAAAAGTTAAAAACTGTATGTTAACACCGAAAAAGCTTGAAATTTATACTAGCGTTGTGTCGTCAAAAGTCATACGTATAAAAATCTACCCCAGATTTTTCTCTAATTGAGTATTTATAGAGTTAACCATTTCCAACTGACTATCAACAACGACTGCAGAAAAAAATTTCCGTACATTTGACCTGTAATTTATATCCCTAGCTTCAGCGGTTTTCAAATTATTTGCATTATTTCAAATTTTTAATAAATATATGTCATAAAAAAAATTAGTATACCGTAGAAGTTATTGATGAGTTAAAAATTATTTTCTGAGTACAACCCTAAAAAGAATCATTCTTAAAGTCCGAAAATATGTTCAAACTTTGGAATCACAAATACCTGTAAACTTAATTTTTTCAAGTAAAATGTGTGTCTTGCTACATCTCGTGTTAAAATAGACACGTGTAAATAGTATAAACTAAGTAAATGTTGGCATTTACTTAGTTTAATTTTGTTCACAATTCTTTATGTCACTAGTGAATTCTCTTTCGAAAGTCAATGGGACAGTATCTAACATGTACTTCTAGTACTGACATAAGTAGTTTTTTATTTATTCGATAAAATTCAATTCTTTTTTGTAAAGTAGACTACTAGGATTAGGATAACAAGTTTCTTACGTTTAAATTGCTTCTGTGATTTTCTAATGTATACTTTTGCAGCTGAATAAAAAAATACTTGCATGTGGTACGTTTATTATATGTAATCATGAATGTAGGAATGCACGGCTTGATGCAGGTTTGCATGTTGTTAGTATTTTAGTTTTTTGTAATTTTATTCTATATTGTGAACTCGGCAGGGCGCAATTCGGTCTTACTTACGGAAACTTAAATTTGTTTATATTATTACTCATTTTAAGGATCTTCAAGGTAGAGGTTAAAAAAGAAAACCCTCTGCCTTTTTCGTGCAAAATTCCCTGACGTTTCGCCCCCGCTTCTTTGAAGGCTAAATCTTTTCTTTTAGGAAATGTTGTCAATGAAAAAATTGACATAAGAAACCTGTTATTCCAACTGCTTACTTCAGGTATAGAACATGTTAGATACTTTCCCATTGATTTCCGAAGGAGAATTCACTAGTGATATAAAAAAATAGTGGTTTTCATTTGAAAACAATTGAGTTTACAGGTATTTGTGATGCCAAAGCTTGAACCAATCCATATTGCAGTATTTTCTGACTATTTTTTTATTTCGGAAAATAAAGATGTCGGAAGACCTTCGGGCCCCCTGACTGAAATAAGATGTGTATAGCTGTATAGACTCCCAACATTTCATTTAAGATTTTCCACATGAGGGCTGCCGGGGCAACCCTTTTTTTATTTAGGGGTCAACTTTGTCTTCGGAAGATGCTCCCTCCAAACAAAAATTGACCTGTCCAAGCGTTTTTTTTGCCTCTACCACAACTTTAACTTGTATATATGGTTGTTATAACATTAAGCAGCTGAAAAGGAAAAAGTAAATGTAAATTACACTAGATACTGCTTGTGTCTATCTTCTAATAAACAAAGAGATGTCTTCTGGAGGATGATATCGTGGTCGCATCCGATCGGAGGATATCTCCCTTTATTGCGGTAACATATATATTTTGTAAATTATCTTTGTATTTTCTCCAAGCTGTCAATATGTTTTCTATAGAGTGGATACCAGATTAAAGCAGCATATCTAATTAATATTATATTAAAAATACATTTAGCACGCAATCTTTTAGTTGAAATTTAATCGTAAATTATAATAGAAAGTGTCAAACAAAATTTTTATAAAAATGAATATTTAAAATACTAAACTTTCAAAAATGTAAAGGTCAGAAATAAAGATACCAACTGTTAAACTTTCCTCTAAAAGTAGAGTAAACCGTAGGTAAATGTAAATATATATTATCTCACAACTTAAATAAGAATTCTTAAAAAGTTTATTTCATATTTTTCAAAAATTTATTACAAAACCAAAATAATTTTTTTTATTAATGAGAACAAAAACAACAATCGCTATTCTACTTAATTTTTAAAAATATTTAATGGTTATTTTGGCAGCAACTTCCAGCGCTCTATAGTAATTAATTATATTTTTTGTTTTTTTTTTAATTTTTTTTTTTTTTTTTTTTTATTTATAAAAAAAAAAAAAAAAAAAAAAAAAAAAATTTTATTTAAAAATAAAAATTTTTAATCAAATTTTTTTTTTTTTTTTCAACTTATTTACTGAGAAAAGAAAAATTAACATTTCAGAAAAAACAACTTCAATTAAAAAATAAAAATTTTTATAGTTATTATCAATAAACTTGTTCTATATTTAAGAAACTAAGCAATACTTGTCCGTCTGATACGGTTGTAGTTTACAAAATATCAAAAGAAGCGACGGCTCTAGGGGTACAACCTAAAAGAAAAATTAAGGGAATTTGGCTTGATGTAGCGCAATAAATTAGTGGAGGATAAAAATATTTATAGTAGTTAGAGCAGCAGAGTTCGGCTTTGTTGGGGATTTGCTGGATTATTGAATAGCTATAAGAATTCTGACTGCTGGTCTAACAAGGCGCCACCTGTTGGCGGTAAAAAAGAAATAAAATCGACCAACAGGAGATCAACTGATTTTACTTAATATCTAATATATTAGATCAAACACAAACCAGAAATAAAGAGACAAACAATACAGTATAATAAACAAATCTTAATAGAAAAATAGTAGGATGATGTGACAGAAATAGAGAGACTGTCGCATATAGTTACGTGCGTTAGCAGCAGCCTCGCTTGCAATAAATCAGGCTTTTAGTTAAGATGTCGAATTTCAAGTAAGCTTTAGGTAAACGCTTGAGTTAAGAGTTCTCATTCAAATTAAACAGAAAAAGTAGCTGCTATTAAGGCTCTGCGTACACATATGATTTACACATGGCGAGTTGCACACTAAATCTAAACAACAACAAGAAACGGTAAGTACCTCCCGAAAACCCAAAAGGCCTTTTGTGTCCGCGACAACCGCTCTAAATTAAGCACCCCAGCCCTTATTGAGCTGATTTAAACAAACTTCTGGTTAACGAGAATACACCAAATAGAAGTTACTTAAATATTAACTATCCAGCCGTTTATGTCATCTGTACTCGAGCTTCATGGGCCTTATTGTTTATGAGTAAGTGATTTAAATACTGAAACTTAGCTGTAATACGTCGAGTGTAGTTCCGGGAATAAAAGTATTCTGCTAGCGACGGTATCAACAGTTCGGGGAAGGTAGATAAACCCAAGGATTCCTCTAGGGGTTGCGTGCGGAGAAGAACAGCACACAAGTGACTCCCTCGCTGGAAGTATGCAACATAGCCAACCTCTGACGACGTGGCATTTACCGTTGGTCTGCAGCTTAATTACTGCGGGGCCGTGGTGTTGTCGTTCCTTAATAGAGAAGGTTCTTAGTTAGCTACTCCAGCACCCTCGACAGTTATCCCAGTATCGTATATAAGATGTATAAGATGCCAAACACAACGTGCTAAAAGCATTAATAGCAATCAGAATTAAAACAAATAGGAAAGAAACCCAAATACTTACGGTGAATATAGCCAGATTAAACGTACCCGCCAATTTATATTGGAAATTATGGAACCCACATTAAATAATTTTTGGTGAGAATTTCACTTCAGAGAAGATGCTAAAACACCCACGTGTATCAACGAAAAAGGAAAAATGTCCGCGGTTCGTCTCGAAATTGAATCGAATTAAATTTCCACCAATGGCAAATTAGCAGCGTGCGCGCCAAATACGACTTTTCGTCGCACCGTACTACTTGCGACACATGTTCTGAAACGGCTTACAACCTACGTCTTAAATACGAAAAATAAAACCGTAACAACTTTGGGTTCAAGTTACCTTTATGCCAAATCGCAGGAATTTCATTGCTTATTTCAAGAAATCGGGTAAAAAATAGCAGACCCAATTCTACATTCCACAGGTGATGGAGTTTGAGGTTGCTAGCACCATAAGCTCAACTGAGCGTGCATAGTTCCAATTAATGCATCTTATTCTTCCTACAAAACAAACTATATTCACCATTATGACTTCTCTCTCAGTGTAGTTTTTCATTAGCAGTATTCGTTCATTAATAATTAATCTCACTTGCAAATGATTCCCTATCAATGTTTCGTTTAGCGTAACCAATAAGCCTAGAAATCTCTCGAAACACATTCTTCTGACCTCACCTGCCAGAAATGTTTTCAGGAGCAATGGGCAATAGGGAGTCATATGATATCAACGTCTTGAAGCATGTTTGTATAGCGTGAGTCAGGTTTCATATATACGAATTTATATGCAGCACAGGTGCCAATTGGGTGATACACTTTTTTCGAAAATTGATAAATTAAAGTAAACTGTTAAAATAAAAAAAAATTGAATGACGATTATCGAGAAATTAGTCTTAAAAATTAAAAAAAAAACATTTTTTTGTTAAAACAAATTTGTGACGTAGGTCGTCATGAGTCATATAAGCAGCAGTCGCTGTTTGTGTGATCGAAAATATTACCACAGGTCGTTTACATTTTGAAATAGTTCGGTGGGTTTTGATTAAATTTAAAACCAACCCAAAAAGTACCCTCCTTAAAATAAGTGATACTTTGTACCAGGTTTCTTAACATAAGCATACGAGGATGTATTGATATCTAGTTAGCCTAGACCAGTTCCTTGCATAAACAAAATATTGCGTTACCATAGCAATAGCAAACAATAACTTATTAGAAGTGTCAGTGTAAAGTTTGACGTCAAAAAAGTAAACCAGAGTCACGCAATAAATTAAATAAAAAAAGATGTCCACCGAAATTGTGAAAATCGAAAAATTGGAGTATCGAGCCATCATCAAGTACCTGTATTTAAAAGGGTTAAGAGGTAAGCAGATTTACGAAGATATGCTTAATACCCTTGGTGATCAATGTCCTTCGTATGCGACCGTCAAAATTGGAATGCAAGCTTCAAAAGAGGTAAATTTTCCATTGAAGATGATGACCGATCGGGAAGGCCAGTTTCTGTGTCAGTCCCCGAAAATATCGATGCAGTTCATGACATGATTTTATCAGACCGTCGAATTGGGCTAAAACGGATATCTGAAGCACTGAATATTTCATACGAACGCGTTCATCATATGGTTCACGTCAATTTGGACATGAGAAAATTGCTGCAAAATGGATCCCCAAATGTTTGAATGTTGACCAAAAGCGTGCAAGGGTAGAAGCATCGCGTTCGATCTGTGCTCGATTTGAAAACGATGTAGACTTCTTAAACCGAATTGTTACTATGGATGAGACTTGGGTACATTTCTACGATCCAGAAACAAAGCAACAATCGATGGAATGGCGACACTCTGGTTCTCCAAGACCTAAGAAGTTTCGTGTCCAAAAATCTGCTGGAAAAGTTCTTGCTTCAGTTTTTGGGATTGCCATGGAGTAATCATGATTGATTTTTGGATAAGGGTAGAACAATAACTGGAGATTACTATTCGACATTACTGACCACTCTACGGGAAAATATTAAAGAGAAAAGACGCGGAAAGCTATCCAAAGGTGTTTTGTTTTGCAGGACAACGCCCCTGCACACAAATCTCATGTTGCCATGCAAAAAATTTGTAATTTAGGGTTTGAATTACTAGAACACCCCCTTATTCACCCGATTTGGCTCCGTCCGACTATCACCTCTTTCCTCAACTGAAAAAAAGTTTAAAAGGTCGTACATTTTCTTCCAACAAGGAGGTAATAGAAGCTGTGGAGGTCTGGTTTGCAGAGCAAGAAGAAACATTTTTTTTAAAGGTCTAGAGACGTTGCAGGTTCGCTGTAATAAATGTATCCAATTAAGAGGAGAATATGTTGAGTAATAAAATATTTTGACATTGAAATTTTGTTTGGTTCTATAGTAGGCTAAAATTTTATAATATCCTCGTAAGTACACCTAATAAATTCATTGTGTACAGGCGCATTACTCGTACCCCTTCCGATTTATAAGAACACAGTCTTGACGAAAGCATGCAAAACCAAAAGAATTAGCTTTCCTGGAATTATTGTATTGAGCGCAAGACTTACACGTTTGCCACCACTACCCATTTTTTAGAAAGATTACTCACTTGCGGAATTTTCAGATCAAAAACATTTTTTATTTTCAATGGTTATCTCTAAAGCTCATAAAATTTTTGATTTCTTATCATCACTTGAATTAGAGCAGATCAAAAGTGCCCAATTTAATGAAATTTGCAATTTTTTTAATGAAACTCCGCTAAACGCGAAACGCAAAAGGAGGTGTACAGCTCTACAGTACGTATGTCTTTATATGTAGAAAAAAATCAAATTGATATATCCATAAATAATAGAGCAATTTGTCTAAGAAAAGACATTGTTTTTGACAAGTACGTTTTAGCTAAAACCTCGCCTTAAAGCTAGTTGTATACCAGGTGTAAATTCCACTTGTCGATCACAACGCTTGCAACGATCAGCGCCGTGGTTGCGCCTCAATACGTCACAGATAACGTCATAAACAACGACCGCAAGGCGACCAAAACGCTCATCAGAACAGGGTGGGTCTACGCGTTCGTTTGCTATTTTTGCGGAAATTTAAGGTTAAGGTTCACCGACTGAAAAACCATTCCACTTGCGTTTCCATTGCTTCGTTTATAAGCTAAGTGGAACAGGAAATCCGCGGTCGTAAGCGAGGATGTTGTAGTCGCTTAGTGGAATGTACCCAATGTATCTGTCTAAGAGGGTAACTCGCTGTATCTCTGAAACCACTTATCTATGACTTGCGGTAAAAATTTATAATAAAAGTGAGAAGAGAAAATTGATAGAAATTATTACGGTTCCAGGAGTTTCTGAAATAACCACCAGGGCGTAATTGATAAATTCAAATCTTTTGTTACATGCTTTTATGCTCTACCAATAAAAGAAATATGGTGAGGAGTATTCGAACATTTTCGGAAATAAATGTCGATAACTCCATAAATGCTTAGAACATTTGGTATCGTTAAACAGGGCTTGTCCTAGGCTATTAGTCGGCTATGAGTGATGTGATTGCAATTGCTACTTTGGATCAGATGGGTTTTAAACTAATCGCAAAAATATAAATTTCTGAAAGAAATTAACAAGGCAATAATATGATGTTTATTATGTCATTAGATAGACAAACAAGAACTCAACAACCCAGTAAAAACCACATCTCAAACTTTATCCTTAAATAATGAATAAAAACTTAAACTAAAAAAGTTAAATTTTGAAAAGCATTCCTGCTTTACGGTTTGTTATTAATCAACAACTAAACACAAATCAAAGAGAGACAAAGACATACAAATATAGCAAATACAATTTGAAATATTTGGAGAATCTAAGAGAAATAAGAGAGTCTGTCGCCTGAAACTTGCTGCATTAGCAATAACCAATTAGTTATAGTTTGCGTTCACATATGTCGCAATTCAATTAAGTTTTTCGTTTATTAACCCCAAAATAAAAGTAGCGTACCCATTTAAGATTGATGATTAAGGAAACTCGACGTACACACGTCACGTACACGCGGTGACTTAAAAACTAATAGTACACTCGTTCTAATACGGAATGTAGCTCCCGTCAATCCAAAAGGCCTTTTGTTTTAGCTTACCCCACAATTAATGACAAAGCCACAACTCTGAGGGAGTTAGTGCCAATACCAACGAATGTGGGTGGATGGACACTACCTCAAATAACAATTCTCTTAAACGCTAAAGATACAACCGTTTGATGTCTCATGTACTTAAGTTTTGAACGCATGCAAAATGAATTGGTTTCTTAAAACGATAACTTAGCTGTATACTGATGCATGTAGTTCTGATAAAGTAGGTCCTTGCTAACGACAGCCAGTTGACAGCTACTCGAAGATCAGTAGGATTTCTCTGAGAAGAAGTAGACGACACAGCTCTGGGAGCAGATTGTTGCCTTTGTAATAGCAGGCGCGCCGCGTGCTTGACCCCCAACTGCTGAAGTATGGTCGGCCGTGTAGCTTCAAGGTCGACGTCAGCGTGATAGTAGGCACGTTTTGTGTAACAAAGGATTCCCAATTGCTCGTTCCAGCGCCCCCAGAAATTATCCCGACAGACAAAATGAGTAGAATATGAGGTCCATACATGTGGGCGTAATCGGTCGGATTTATATTTTCACACTAATTTATCGTGCAATTATTGAAGCCACATTGAAATTTTATATGTCGTTTTTAGCTTCGTGCAGCACCGTCTATTGCCCAAGATGAAGAGAAAGTTCTAAGATGTCGGCCCGTCGTTTCGATTAAAACTCCGAAAATTCCGATCCACCAATACGAAAATTCATTTCATGGGCGGTAAATTTGATTCTCGTCGGAATAATTTTAAAAACTCAAAAATAATTTCCAGCATTATTTCTTGAATACTTTTAATATATATTTTTTACCGCAAGTCGATATGATAAGTGATTTCTGAGATAGAGTGGGTTATCTCTCTAGACAGACACATGTCACAGGTCGTTACCTAACATCAGAGAAAAAAACTGGTGCGGTTTTCTGGCCAATTCATCTTTGTTTTTTTCGTACGAATTTTGTGTGTAACTAAAATATAGTCAAAACTGAAGCTTCGGGTATTCTCAAATTCACCACCTTCAATTCTGGATTCTAAATACTGTTAAACCTACTTACACAGCCAAAAAAAAACATTCTATCAAACTAAATCTTACAGCATGATTGTGGAAGAAGTTAGTTTCTTGATTTTTTGAAAACATAGGCAATACACTCTTCATTTGGTATGTTTACTAACAGTTGCTTCTGTTTCATTTATGATAGAGAATAAAGACTGTTAATGATCTGGGCATCCTATTTGGCCCACAATTATCATTTGCTAGTCATATAATGTAACTAAAATCAGATTGTAACAAAACAATACGTTACGTCATAAGGAACTGCCGTGAGCTAAATGATACTGATTCTATGAAACTTTCATAAGATCAAAACTAGAATATGCTGCTTAATCTGGTAACCACTCTATAGAAAACATATTCACAGCTTGGAGAAAATACAAAGAAAATTTACAAAAAATATATATGTTACCGTATTGAAGAGAAATATCCTCCGATCGGATGCGACCACGATATCATCCTCCAGAAGACATGTCTTTGTTTATTAGAAGATAGACACAAGCAGTATCTAGTGCAATTTACATTTACCTTTCCTTTTCTGCTGCTTAATGTTATAACAACCGTATATACAAGTTAAAGTAGTGGTATAAGCATTTTACAATTGCAAATGTGAATCGCAGATTTATACTTGTCAGAATTTATGACCAATGCTCATCTAATTTGTATCCTAATAAAAACAAATCATTTACAGATAAATTTGAAGGTCTAATACAGAATCTATACAGGGTGGCCCACTAATAACAAAACAGGCCTTACTTAGACCTGCTATTTTTGTTTGGAGGGGGCATCTTCCGAAGACAAAGTTGACACCGAAATTAAAAAAAGGGTGTCCCCGGCAGCCCCATGTGAAAAATCTTAAATGGCATGTTAGGGTCTCTATACAGCTATATACATCATATTTCAGTCAAGGGACCTCAAGGTCTTCCGACAACTCTATTTTCAAAAATAAAAAATCAGAAAATACTGCAATATGGATTGGTTCAAACTTTGGCATTACAAATGCCTGTAAATTTTGTCACTGACAACATTGCCTAAAAGAAAGTTTGGTTTGTATTAATTTCAACTACATTATAGATGTAATAATAACTATATAATAAAAAGTAATAAAATAAAAGCTATATAATATTATTTCAGAAATGAATATTGGACCCATCTTGTTAGATAAAATATCAGTTCAAATACTTTATTAGATTGTAACGTTTTGAAAGATAAAGTTAACACTATGAATGGACCTATTTCATTAAATTCTAAACTTTTCAATTTTTTAGGTTAATATTCATTTAAGTAACACTTTAAATAAATCCATTCATCGAGTTAATTTTGATATCGATGTTTTGTGGAATGTTTAAAACTGAGTATGAATAACTTGTTCGAAGTTTTTTGTTTTATCTATATATATCAATGTAGGTGATTGCGTGTATTTATGTCTGTCTAGAAGCAAAATTAGGCCTAAATGGACCTGCGTAGACTGTTCAACACCGGGTATTAATAAAAATTATGTGTTATGCATTTTAGGTTAACCATCACGTTTTTCATGTATTTTAGATTGCAGTGACCTACTAGATAGAAACAAATGAATGACGACACTAAAATATCACGTGACGAGTAAAAGTGGGAGATATACAAAATATGTGTCATGCATTTTAGGTTAACCGTCACATTTGTATACATACAGAAAATTAACGTAGTATACAAGATATTTGGATGAACTTCAACTTAAGAAGGTACTAAATAATGTGTACATTGATGTAAGTATGATAATTTCTTACGTTAAATTTGAATTTGTTTTAGATTATGTTTGTGTGTAGTTTTTATCATAAGTGTTGGCAAAATAATTTTCAACGAGGACTTGTCAAGTTAACTTAGTGAATGTAAATGGAAAGCTTTGTTTATTCGTGCATTAATTCTTATGTTTTGTTCTTACATGGATGTAAATGATACTTAAAAGTGTCATGCTAGAAAAAAACACTGAAGGACGACACTAAAATATCACATGACGATTGGAACTACAAATTGGGCCTGCGTAACCTGGGCAACGCCAAGTATTATTTCTAGTCTGTCTATCTGTTTGTTACTTATAGCCGCTTAAACAAAGCATCCTCTAAGACTGAAAATTGACTTACTTTACCAAAATTTTACGGGAAGTAACATAGGCTAGGTCCCATCGCTCTCTGACCTTTCTGAGTGGCACTACTAGCAAAACTAGGCCTACATGAACATGCGTAACCTGGGCAACGCTGGGTATCAATGCCAGTTAATTAATATTATGTTCTGTGATTCTATTAACAATATTTTTTTACACAATTTTATCAAATTACGGTATTTTTTTGTAGGCTGCTGCGGATGTTTTTTGGTGTAAATTTATTTGATGCATTTTCTGCTTACTTCCCATAATTTTGAAGTGATGCACTGGATATTATTAATCACTTTATACTTATTTGAAATTATAAAATTGATAAATTCTCACATGTGTTGGAAACACATTTGTCTGATGCGTTGTGTTGTGTTACAACAGGACATAGTATGCATCAATGGAGCGGTTTTGTATCAGTGTTAATCGAAAACGTAACAACCTATCTGACTATATACCATGTGATGTAATGCGTTGTGTTATAATACGACAAAATTCCGATCGTACACATTTTCGTCAGACTACATACCATATCACCACAGATTTATTTATTTATTTATTTATTTAACGGGCAGGCATACCCTAGATACAATAGATACAATATTAGAAATTAAACTATTTCATAATACAACTCTACTTAATATTAATACTAAAAATAAAAATTAAAATCAGAGTCAGCAATAAAGAGACAAAGAGTGTGTTTAATTATTGCACTCAAAATGAAATACATTTACATTATTAAAGGTAGTTAAGTTTAAAAACCAAAAAATTGAAAAACCAAAAACAAAAAAATTGAAAATAAAGTACATAAGAACACCGCAATACATTTAATATTTAATATTAGAACACAGAATAAACATAGTTACTCACAAACTAATGCATGTATTCGTTTTTTATAGTTTGCTAAGGTGAGAGAAAACAAACATCTCCAGAAGCATTGGCTGCATTGAAAGATCGAGGAAAAAACTATTGTATAGATAATTTCTTCTATAAAAGGATTTTGCAAAAGATGTGTTGAGCGAGTACTGATATTTGGCACATGCAGTATTATCTTACTTAATAAGTCAGGGCAATCAACATGTGAATTAAATATTTTGTATAGAAATACTAGATCTAAGTACGTTCTACGATTCTTTAAGTTTGACAAATTTAAGTTCTTGGCAAGAGATGAAGATGTACTTGTTGGAAGATGTTGATCTAATTTATATGCTAGAACTCTTAGAAATTTCTTCTGAATATTTTCAATTCTATTAATATGACAAACATAATGTGGCGACCAAACGGGGAACAGTATTCTAATGAGGGCGAATTAGAGTTGTAAATAAATATTTGAGGACATGTGGACTTTGAAAGTCTTTAGTGAAACGAAAAATAAAGCCCAACTGTCGATTACATCTTTTTATTAATGTATCAATGTGCACAGTAAAATCTAATTTGGAATCAAAATATATACCAAGATCTTTGATTGTATTTACACGAGAGAGACGTTTTCCTTGAATAAAATAATCATGTAATATAGGAGCATGTATTCTATAGTAGGTAAGAATGTTACATTTTTTAATATTAAGTTCTATACGATTTTCAGTACACCAGTTCTCTATGTAATTAATAAATAACTAAAGATTTTGAGAATCTGCAACTGAAGATATCTTGACAAATAACTTGATATCATCTGCAAAAGTAAATGTCTAACAGAGGTTTGGAGTTTATTATTTAATGAATTTATGTTTAAAGAAAGGTCATTTATAAATATAAGAAAAAGGAATGGTCCTAATAGAGATCCTTGAGGTACTCCTGATGTGACATAAATAGGTTTGGAAAAATTGTACTGAACTTTTACATTTTGTATACGGTTTGACAAATAACTTTTACACCAATCTAGCAATGCACCACAAATGCCATAACATTTAAGCTTAGCTATAAGATGATTATGACTAACCTTATCAAAAGCTTTTGCAAAATCTAAATATAATGTATCTACTTGACCCAAATCATCAAAGGAATTTAAAATGTAATCTTGAAAAACTAGCAAATTGCTTAAAGTGCTTCTGCCTGAAGTAAAACCATGTTGATCAAAGCTAATTACCTGCTTAAATTGAGGTCTAATAACATCTAGCACTAAAGATTCAAACGTTTTAGCAATGGAAGATTGGATGGTGATGGGACGGTAATTTTTATGTCACTCTTTGAACCAGATTTGTGAAGAGGGAGAATATAACTAATTTTAAATCATCAGGGTAGATACCATATAATAAAGACTTATTGAATATTATATAAAAAGGAAAAGAGAGAGAAGTAGCACACTGTTTCAAAAACTTGGGTGGAAGACCATCCAGACCTGGTCCTTTTTTACATCTAAGGAAGACAATTTTTTGTTATTGATTCAACAGATATTAAGATATTGCCAAGACACAAGTTTGTTTCCATATTATAATGTACATTAGTATTTGTCAAAGGATTAAAAACATTACTAAAGTGATCTGCAAACAAATTAGCAGATTCAGATGGAGAATTTGCTTCATTTTCATTTAAGAAGATTTTATCGGGAAAGTAGGATTTATCTTTGCGGTACGCATTTACATGATTCCAAAAATGTTTGATATTACATATAATAGAATTTTCCACATTTTTTTATATGTAATTTGTAGTCACGTCTTGATATTGAATTACATTTAGCTCTAAGAATCGAAAAATAGTTATATTTTATATCTTAAATGTGCTAATTTTTTTTTTAGTTACAAGTTTTTTAGCTCATTGCTGAACCAAACGGGATAATTTTGATTTATCTTGATAAATTTTATGGGAACAATTAAATCTAAGATATAATTTAAAATGCTTATAAATAATTTATAAACTTCATTGACACTAAAACTACGTAAGATACACCAATTTGTAGAAGCTAAATAATAATTTAACAACCCATAGTCACAATTATCAAAGTCTCTTATCGCAATTAGTGAGTCAGAATTTTGATTTAGATGTAAGTTACTATTATTATTGATTACTACTTTTAGTGATGGATGGTAGTCTTCAGATTTTAGTAGGGGCTCAGACTCTTCTACTTGAATGTCATTTATCGATGAGAAAATTAATTCCAACATATCTTGATTTACATTTGTAACTGTATTAATTTGAAAGAGACCGTTTGAAGTATATGAATCTAGAAGTACTTTCGCAGCACCAGAAAGTTTATCAACCTCCATGGGACAACACCAATTTAATTTTGGAATATTGTAGTCACCAAATATAAAAATTTCTCTGTACACATTTTTGGCAAATAGTATAGTTTCAAGAGATGTACAGTGTTTTTTATATTTTTCGATGTTTGAAGCAGGAGGTATGTATACGCCTCCAAAAAGAATGTTGCCATGAGAAAAATTTACAGAGATAAACACTTGTTCGACTGATTTTTCTTGAAATATTATCTGGGTACTTTTTAAACTTTTATGCACTAATATCATAACACCTCCGCCACAAATTTTATTACTAGTATCTACACTTCTGTCACAACGATAAATTTTGTATTGTGGAAGTCCAAGTTCAGATATTTTGATATGTTCATTTAAATTTGTCTTAGTTAATATAAGTATGTCATAATCAGAACAAGATACAGAAAGAGAAAGATTTTTTAGTTTAGATTTTAACCAACGCACATTTTGATAATAAATAAGAAGAGGAGTTTGCCTGCCAGTTATTAGTTTTTTTCAGAGATACTATTTTGGAATACCATTTATATACTTTATAGTCAGATTCTTTTCGCTAAGCGTTTGTTTAAGTTTTCTTAAGAATTCTCTTTCCATTGGATTTTTGTCTTTAGATACTGAAATGGCCATATTAATTGCTGAATTTCGCTTAGTAGTCGATACACAACGAAGTAAATCAAGACAATCAATTTCGTTTTTAAGCCTTATCTTTAAAGGTCTTGGCTTCAAGGAATCTGCAATTCTTCCAAGTCTAAATGGTTTCAGGTTCTCTGCTGAAATATGTGGAGCAACTTTATCAATAAGTTCTTTTACTGCCTTTTCATCATGATTTTTGGAATTGTCAGAAGATTCCTCCGGCAGACCATAAACAATTACATTTTTTTCTCTACGTCTCCGATCGTACATTTCTTCCATAACGGATTCAATTGTCGATGGGTTCTCACCATATCTAGACTTATTCTTAAGTTCTTCTACTTCTTTATTTAATTCAATTATGACTGATTGCAAGTCCGCAATGATAGACATCAAATCTTGTGTCGATGTCCGTTTATCGAAACATTTCTCGCAAAAAGAAAAACACTCGCTTTTTTTCAGACACTTGTCAGACAAGTGTATACCTGTCGTTGAATGATGTGATAATTAAACACAAAAATTGGAAAAAAATTAATTGAACGAAGACATGAATGTTTGTATAAAATTCAGTCCCACAATACCGGAACCATACAATATGCGGCAGGAAGTTTTTGAAGAAATAGCCACGGAAATGCAAATACAAATAAAATAAAAAATACACAAGTACAAATAAGGTCATACAAATCATCTCTGCCACAACATTCCTCAATTTCCTCTTCAAAATTATCTGATGAGTTTGAGGTCATATTGACATACATCAGTAGCAAATATCGAAGAAAAGATAATGATTTTAAGAGGAATTCTCGTTACATAGTGTCAGAAGACGTCGCAACTCATCAGATCAATGTGTTTATGTCCGATCACAATACAGTACAACATATCACAACACAACACAACTCTTCAGATATATGTGTTCCTAGTAAGATACGTTCTCGTACACTAATCATGTGGTATAGTCAGTATCAAATTTAATCATATTATCATTAATCATTCAATTAGGTTTATGCGATATCGTAGTAGACCTGTCAATAGAGCTAAAAAAGCATTTTTTTTATTATGGGGTAACTGATTTTAGCAAAACTTATGCTATACTTCATTTTTATAAAAATTATTTTTAACATTGACAATAATGACTTTTTCTCTGTTCCGCCGATCCAGTGCCCACTCTACTCCAAGTAAACCCACGCGCGGCCGTTTGGAGCGATGTTTAACTGCAATTTGGATAAATTCACAAGTCTTTATCGCAAAACTGGATTATACATGTTGTACCTAGTCTCTAACTTAAATTTTCAAAATGTATTTGAAAAATTGAAATCGGCCGATCTCTCGAGTATTCAGACTTCGGCAAAGATAATGCACAAACAATTCAAATTGCAATCTTACAAAAACTAATTATCCGACAGCTCTAGGTTTTTGGACAAATGAAGTACTTATCAAATCCTATTATGTCCCGGAAGCTGTAACTCAAAAATTGGTGGCTTTAAAGAAAAACAAAAAATCGCTCGTTGTTTCGTTTTTTTCGGAAAATAAAAATCCGATCGAGTTGTGCATGTACTCATTTTGTTCGTATTTTAATTCTCTACAACGTTTTTTTACTTCATTAACATTGGTTTATTAGTATTTAGTCAGGAACGAAAAAACTAAAAAATAGATGTTTTTTGCATTAATTTGTTAATCACAAATATATAATGACAACTGCGTGTTGGCTTTATATCCAAATTAATCTACTCATTGTCCTTGATAGGATGGCACATGTCTCTTCTTATTAGTATTTTTGTTACGAAAAAAACCTCTATACTCCGGAATCATTTAGTCGAACTTACGACTGGTGTCTTCTAATTAAATCTAATTTTTAAAGTGTTATTATTGTGAATTTGAATATCAATAGGTAAGATTTATTCAAGGCTGTTTGATTATAGCTCTATCATACGTATTTAATGGCGCGAAAAATTGTGCGTGAATTTTTTTCGGTTTACATTAACTTCCTTTGTTTTCGGTTCCATCCGTTAACGTCTTTATTAAGTCATCACAATTGTAAAGTAGTTAATATTGAAGAGATTGTTTTTGTAGACGTTGATTTGTATCATCTCTAGCACCAACCCTTTTTATAATTTGGTTCAATATCTAAAATTGTAGGATTATAGAAACTAGATTGTCAGCACATCCCGTCAAAGCAGGGCATAATTTTAGTTTCACTAATCTTACAATTTTAGATATTGAACAAAATTACAAAAAAAAATTATACTTGAGATGATATACATCAAGGTCTACAAAAATAATTCTTAACTTTAAATGATGTACTAATAATTTAATAACCATATGGATCAGTTTATTTTTCTCCCCTCTTTTAATTTTAATTATATTTCCATTTGTCAAAAAAGTATAAGCAGCTTCTAGAGCTTTTTGCAGTGGAAGATTTCAGATTAAAACGGACAAACCACCAGTTCTTGTTTATTGGCGACGTTTCGTACTCATGTGTTGCGGGTGCTTCTTTTTTTTTCTTTTTTCTTCTTTTTTTTCCTTTTATTTTAGTACATTAAATAACTTATCACATTATATTATAAATTTATAAGTATAAAAGAAAGTTATATAACTGTTTGTGTTTAAATCTTCTAATATTTGCATTAATAAATAGATGCCCTGAAGAAGCCTAACCACTATTAGGTAAAAAGTAGAAAAAAGGACATTGTTTTTTTCCCTATTACTCCTTACGAAAGACTTCTTACCTTTAGTAAAGACTAGAATTTACAATTATAATAAATAAAGGAGAAATTAATTTACTACTTGATAAAACTTTTCCTTTCGTTCGTCTATCGCCACAACTTATGCAAAAAGTAAAAAGTGCAAGAATTAGAACGTATCTTTGTATTGAAGTTCATGGTGAAGAAACTATCAACATTGCCTAAAATATGTATTTATAGTTGTAGAATGTATATTTACAATAACCACAAATGTTTATTTTTTTTTTTGCATTGTAGGAATGTATTTAAGAAAGTGCGTAATTAATGAGTGTAAACGCACACCGATACGTGTACCTACTCTATATATACATCTTTATTGTTACAAAACTTAATGACTCGTAAAACATTATAACTTTTTCAAACTTTTACTTTATTTATTAAAGCCGAAATAGTAGTAGGAGTAACATCTAAATAGAGGATGTATTTATTAACAAAAAAAGATTAAGTGCATTGAAGAATTTTAACACCTATTTAAATCACGTTCGAAAATATAAATACGTGATTTTAAAAATAGAATTTGCACATGTGAAAAATATTCTCCATCTGTATATTACTGAAGCCATCGCTTAAGCTAGGGAGATTAAAACGTTTTTAACACATTCTACGTTTGGTTTTGTACAATGTCATTCTTCACATACAGACGTAACTTTTTTTGTTAAGAAATATTCGAACTATGTTCGTGACTTTTCACTTCGTTAATTTATTTGTAAATGAAATATGTATTTTTTTTCTGGGTGTCTAACTGTTTAACATATCTCACACAGTTTGATCCTTTTCCTTTAAACCCCCTGATCTTAAAACAAATCTGCTATTGAATTTTATTATCGTTTTACTTTAGTTTTACCATAATTCACTTATTACAATTTTACAATCTACCCACTAATGAAAATCTTACGACTTTTTTCATTATGATACAAATTTAGAACCAATAGAAATGGACGGGTATAGATTAAACAAATTGAAAATAATTTGTAGATTTATAGATTAAATTAATTAAAAATAAATTATTAATTTCATACGAGGATGTATTGATATCTAGTTAGCCTAGACCAGTTCCTTGCATAAACAAAATATTGCGTTACCATAGCAACGAACAATAACTTATTAGAAGTGTCAGTGTAAAGTTTGACGTCAAAAAAGTAAACCAGAGTCACGCAATAAATTAAATGAAAAAGATGTCCACCGAAATTGTGAAAATCGAAAAATTGGAGTATCGAGCCATCATCAAGTACCTGTATTTAAAAGGGTTAAGAGGTAAGCAGATTTACGAAGATATGCTTAATACCCTTGGTGATCAATGTCCTTCGTATGCGACCGTCAAAAGTTGGAATGCAAGCTTCAAAAGAGGTAAATTTTCCATTGAAGATGATGACCGATCGGGAAGGCCAGTTTCTGTGTCAGTCCCCGAAAATATCGATGCAGTTCATGACATGATTTTATCAGACCGTCGAATTGGGCTAAAACGGATATCTGAAGCACTGAATATTTCATACGAACGCGTTCATCATATGGTTCACGTCAATTTGGACATGAGAAAATTTGCTGCAAAATGGATCCCCAAATGTTTGAATGTTGACCAAAAGCGTGCAAGGGTAGAAGCATCGCGTTCGATCTGTGCTCGATTTGAAAACGATGTAGACTTCTTAAACCGAATTGTTACTATGGATGAGACTTGGGTACATTTCTACGATCCAGAAACAAAGCAACAATCGATGGAATGGCGACACTCTGGTTCTCCAAGACCTAAGAAGTTTCGTGTCCAAAAATCTGCTGGAAAAGTTCTTGCTTCAGTTTTTGGGATTGCCATGGAGTAATCATGATTGATTTTTGGATAAGGGTAGAACAATAACTGGAGATTACTATTCGACATTACTGACCACTCTACGGGAAAATATTAAAGAGAAAAGACGCGGAAAGCTATCCAAAGGTGTTTTGTTTTTGCAGGACAACGCCCCTGCACACAAATCTCATGTTGCCATGCAAAAATTCGTGATTTAGGGTTTGAATTACTAGAACACCCCCTTATTCACCCGATTTGGCTCCGTCCGACTATCACCTCTTTCCTCAACTGAAAAAAGTTTAAAAGGTCGTACATTTTCTTCCAACAAGGAGGTAATAGAAGCTGTGGAGGTCTGGTTTGCAGAGCAAGAAGAAACATTTTTTTGAAAGGTCTAGAGACGTTGCAGGTTCGCTGTAATAAATGTATCCAATTAAGAGGAGAATATGTTGAGTAATAAAATATTTTGACATTGAAATTTTGTTTGGTTCTATAGTAGGCTAAGAATTTTTTAATATATCCTCGTATTATATACAGTTAGTAGTGTTCTATTATGAAATTAAGGTTTCCATTTGTTATTATCGTGGTTGTAAAAAATGATATATGGGTCATTTGATATAGACCTTGCTCGTGCCTTACCAAACATTACATGCTTGTTGCATGATACCAACATTGAATACATTGCATAATGACATCAGAGATTACGTAATAACATTTTTTTTATTAACGTGCATAGGTCAATACTAATCAAAGGGATGAGTTTAATTTAAGTCAGTTCTATTGAAGATCTATGATAGCATAGAATAAAACCATTTCATTAAAAATGGCACTTAATTTTTTGATAAATTAAAAGTAAAGAGGAACTAAAAATTGAGATAAGATGTTTCTTGGGTGGTTGACGAATATCACATTTTTTGTTAGTGAAGTGTACGTACCTACCTGTGAAATAGTAAAAAACTAAATCTACTAAAAACAAATTATACGTCACAGAATTTCCCCATCTATACAAGTTGTAAATGTTTTTATTAACTACTACTTCTTCGTTTTCAATGCCTTTTTTTCGCCAGGAATCTCTTTTTCATATAAGTCGCTTCCACTTTGCTCTAGCTTGGACGTTGGCATCTTCACTTTGCTTTTTTTCCCCCAGCTCACTATCACACCTGCCATTTTTCTTTATTTCTAATTAAGTTTTTCCTGATTTTGTTAATCATCCACAAGTTCACAATAACATGTTTATATCTATTTTTACGCCATTGGACATTAGCGATTAAAATGTGAAGTAGTGTTGAATTACTGCGTTATCACGGTTTCAAGTCATGTAATTATTAATCCTTACGACGGAATTTTTTTCGAATTTAAATTATATTTTAGTGAAAAATAATATACACTTTACAAATCTTACAAATTTATGACCTACCTATTACCGGCCCCACATATTTCTTCACTACTCCGTTTTTTTCATACACCACCATTATGTGTTTTCCTTAGAACCGTGCCATGTTTATTATAACAGGTAATACCACTACCCTCTCTCTATGTTCGACACAAATATTTACCTTCTTCTTTTTTATTTATTCGTGTGGTACATTTTAAATATTATATTGTGATGTAAGTGTTATGTATGGTGCTCCAGAAGATCAGTATAAACCTGTATAGTGTGATGACGAAACCGTGTGCAATAGTAGATTGGCTCGTCTTAGCAAAGCATTTGTTTCAAAGTTTAGGAAAACCACTAAAACCTAAACATTTCAACCCTTAACCACCTTAGTATTCATATATAATAATATTAATTAAGCGTGTAAAAATTATAGAAGGTAAATAAGAACATAAAATATAACAGCACAGCAATTGTATGATGACATATAATGGACCGGTCCAAGCGCCAGTCACGACAATGACTTAAAAAGTAGTAGGTTAAAGAGATAGCAAAACAAAATAATAGAAAAACAGATAATCAGGACAAATAATACAAAATATTGCTGAACTTCAGATGTTCTTCTGATTCGTAAGCGACAATATAGCTTCATCCGTTAAATTAGGAATGTTTGGAAACCCTCCTTTAAACTTTGTTAATTGACAATCCTTTACAATATGTGTAACGGTCTCTGATTTGTTTCCACAGTCACAATTTGGATTAGAAATTGCACCCCATTTAAACAACATAAGTGGCATTTGAATGCCTGTTCTTATGCGATTTACTTGTGATCAAATTTTTCTTTGTTGATCAAAGCCCTTCTCAAGGACTTCTATTGTTGTATCATCAATGAGATGTTTATTGAAAACATCAACTCCAAACCATAACTTTTTCTATTTTTCAACTTTAGAAAAAGCCGTAGTTAAGTAGTCTTGCAACCATATAGGACTTCGAGATTTAAGTCTTTTAGCAAGAGGGTTCTCAATGTCATTTCAAATTGGTAAGTTTTTGTTAAGTTGGCATTTAACCCATTCTCGTTTTAACGCAACTTTTCGTCGAATGTTCGATAGAGTAATATTAAAAAGAACAGGTAGCCAATCGAGAGGAGTAGATTTAATGGTTCCACTAATTATACGCATAGTGCAATTCAACTCGACATCTATTTTTTTTGTATGATAACTATTCAACCAGACAGGAGCACAACATTCTGCTGTAGAATAAACTAATGCCAATTCACCTTCTTGTAATAGACCAGAAGTCATGAAGTAGATCCTAGCTGATTCATGGTCACACTTTCTACTGCTGACTTTTATACTTGTCTTATATTGCTAAAGGTTTTTCTTTTCTCATCATCTTGGCCGGGCAATAATGATCAAAATGTATACGATTTTGGAGAAAGCTCGTTTGCTACATAAGTGAAGGGGTATCCCATGGCCGGTGGAGAATGGGAGTATTCAAGCAGGCGCTCTTTGGACCTTCAGATTGACATATTTTATCTACTGGTTCTTTGGTAGTCTACTCCAGTTTATTAGCTGAAACTAGTGAAGCAATATTTACCGGTTACAATTTCCCAGCATTGTCCACGTGACAGTTCCTACCTACTATAAAGTGAATTCCTTCAACAAGAAGGCATTCTTTAGTAATGGAAAACCACAAAATAATTCGTTTACTTATTTAAGACGTAGCATATTAATTCTTTCTTAATGAGATTACGGACAACATCATCCAACAAACGAACAAATAGGGCGCCACAACCTATTTGTTCATACTGATATAGTACTATAACTGATTAATTGTTTTTAATTAGTAGTTAATAAATAGGAGATTTTAGTCAAACTTAAGTCAGTAATGAGTGACTAACCGTTGAGGGTGAGTTTAATATTATGGCGTTCTCTAAATTCGGTCTGAAGACACTACAAAGAAAGAATCAGATATCATTGGAATTGATAGTATGTTTAATCTAAACTCAAGACTTGTCACCCCCCATCTACCTAAGTGTATCTTTAAACAAATGTCTAACTTTGACCCAAACAACGACCGAGAAATCATAGTTTTTTTAATGTAATCATATAAAACGTTTTGTAGAATTGTAGAAACTTATGAAAATGAACTCAGGACTGAGAAACACCAAGTGGAAATAATAGAAACTGCAAAAGTAGATTTTACCAAAACGAGGGAAACATAGTCAAACAAATTATGTAGACAAGTAACATAAGTCACCATAGTAAACAGTCACCAACCCAATAAGTTCTACAATCTCGCGCATTGTTCACGACTGCTTCTCTATTGGCTGATCAGTATTTGGTTTACATCATACATATGTATCATTTCATTTCTGTTGCCGTGGTGGTTCGTTTTGCGATCATATTCTTCGTGGACGGCTATTCACGTGCACACTGCATGACAAATCTTGATATCAAATTTGCTTCAGTAATCTTACTATAATACGACTGAAAAAGAGAACAATATAATTTTGAGAATCAAATGTAATAAAAAAAGAGATTTTACGCTACTTAAATTAGTAACTCTAAACGTTATCTCTCTTATTCTGGGGCTGCGGAATAACATAAAATTAACGGAAAACATTAATCGTATTAAAACCACATATTACGTCATCCCTTATTAATGTTTCCCGTTAATCTTATGTTATAGCGCAACCGCAGTATAAGGTTAAAATATCTCTATCATTGTTATTGAAACAAAAATGTTTCGCCACCTATCAACAAACAAAAGAAAATATCTCAGTATATAAAAAGAGAAAGCGTTACGGGTGGTCAACCTCGACGCTTGCATGTTTCGAAATAGGAGAGGGGTGGAGTTAACGATGAGAATTCACAAAGGTGAAAGATTGAAACCACGGTCGCGATTAAAATTGTTCGGATGCTTAATGATTTCTATACTCTCCCTGATTTTCCTATTGAAAAAGAAAGAAGATTTGGCAATCAAAGCGGAATTATCAAAATCTATTTTGTGACCAGTATCAAAATGATGTTCAGCCATGGCAGACTTAGAACCGTGTTTTAACCTAACACAACGGTCATGTTCCAAAATACGTGTACTAATAGAGCGACCTGATTCACCTATGTACATTAAACCACATGAACAAGGAATAAGGTATACACTTTGAGAAGAAAGAGTCGAACTAATCAAACTTTGAGGTTAACATTACATAGACGCGCCTTGATAAAGTCCCTTAAGATAGGTGGCAAAACGTTGGCAACTACTATACCTTTTCTTCACGGTCTAATCCCGGAAGACGTTTTTGTTTTAATAATGACGCTGGCCGTGGAAACCTCAATTCTTTTATCATTGTTTCCCGTTAATTTTATGTTACTGCGTAGCCTCAGTATAAGAAATAACGTTTAACGTTACTAAATTAAATGGCGTAAAATCTCTATAATATCTTATTCAAAATATTTGCACAGTTAAACAAGTGCACGATACCTTCAAAAAATGGTTTGATTTATAAAAATGACACCTAAAGAAAAATACATTTCAGAAAGCAAGGGAAAATATAATCTTCTACAAAAATGGAGGAGCAGAGAACAATTTAATAAACAACTTGGAAAACGGTACATTAATACCTTCAACAAATCAAAAACTGTACCAAAAACTACCCACACATCTAATATTACAATCTATAAAATCAAGATGGCGATAGCCAAAAAATTGACAAAAGAAATTTAAACGATGGAACGAAATAAGTGAACTATAACAATACATTTATGTATCAAGGTACTAAAATTTGATTTTTCATGACGAATGTGTTTTAGTTGCAGAGGCGATAACCGAGGCAAAGAAAACACGTGAGTCATGAAAAAGAACTTTAATGCCGAGGTACATATTTAATTTTTCCGAAATCTCAAAATTTGAACAAAATCTGATAATTTTATAACTTCCTTTGAGTATCAAATGTAATCAGCTGTTTTCTTTTTTACGTCAAATGTTTCCACCGCGCATGCGCGATTCTAAAATTTACATACATTTTACACATTTCTACCGGTGAAAATGTGAACTTAAAATCGTCGTATAATGAATTATTTTACTGCCGATTTTTTTTTACTTTAATGACGATTACGGAAAAAATCTTTTTTCTTACTATGTATATTCTCAGTAAAAGATATAATTAAATAGAACCTATTGTAAAATTAGTTCACTTTTATATTTATCCAACAATAAATAAAAAATAAATTTGTTTATCTAGTAGCCTATGGAAAAACAAAAAGGTTGCTAGATAAATGGTGAAATGTAGTTACATTTTTTATTTTTAAGATAAAAAAAATGACTTTTTAACTGTTATTATAATTTACTATAGTTTTAAAAAATACAATTCTCTGCTAATAAATAAATTAAAATTCTACTTTTACTAAACTAAACTCTACTGAAAAAAAGTGTTTTATTAATTAAATTAAATAATTGCACAAGCCACCGTACAACCACTAATTTTTTTAATCCTGGCGGTTCCCTGTTCAGGCGTTTGATATTTCTGTGCGGGACTATGTTAACCACATAAAATATTAGAACAGCATCTGTTACTTTACAATTTATATTTTAATTTTTTTTTCTGAACAACAATTTATTATTTCTTTATTCTCATTTCATATTTTGGGTATTTGGCTGAATTATTGAATTTTGGTTTTCCTTGTGGTTCTCTTTTATAGTTTTCATCATATACCCGTTTGTCTCTGGCAAGACGCAACATAGGATTTTTATTATAGAAAAAATTTGATTTGATCTACTATTACTATGAAAATTTCGTATTGTTGTATACCCTATACGTTACGACATTTTGTTGAAATTAGAAAGAAAGAGCAAGTGTAAAATGTCTTTTAAATGTAAATATTATTCTTTAAGTTTGTAAAAAGTAAGTATTTAGTATTTTGTGATTTTACAAAATTCTAATCAATGTTCAGTTGTTTTCATATTTTAATATAGCTATTGAAGCAAGCATAATGAAATACTTTTGCATAAAACCTGTTTGTATTAAATTTGAGGTTAAATTAGTCGTTTGTTTTCTTGTATTGTAGACCTGTGTGCAAACTATTAGACATAATACTTGCATCTTGCAAGAATATGTAGGTATTCTCAAGCTAAAAGTTTATTTTAAGTTAATACAGTAAGTATTATGGGTAAGACAGATATTTCGATTAGTGTGGATCGAGTAGTTTGTTTCTACCACAGGTTTCTATAGATAAACAGAAGTTGGTGTTCTAAGGACTTTATTCGGAATCAGCGAAGTAAAGTATAACCCAGAATTGGAGGTGTTACACTTTTTAGCTTCTTGATCGTAAACAATTTGAAACTCATGGGATTAATGAAGATTTTTAGAAAATGCCCGATTAAGGTTTTTAATGTTATGAATAATGAGAGCGTAATAGGTTATTGCTTTAAATTATTTAATTTGCTATTTCTCTTTTGACTTTCTATTTCAGGTTTTACTAGAATCCAGGGGTCAACAAACAAGATTATTATTTTAAAACCATCCAAGAACAATTTTAAGAAATGTTGTAATTTCAAATACGGTTTTTTATTAAAAGTGATTGTCGTTTTAAGTTTTAATTACATCGTATTAAAAATTCTTTTCTATAAATGTGTTAGTGGTCCTGAAAAGGACCGATTTGTTTGTGGATATACAGAAGTGAAAGCTAATAGGTATTACATGCGAAGTGCTTGGCTTATAGCAGTTGGTTAAAATGCTGTCTATTTACTGTTAAACAATGCTCCAAATAAAAGTTTCGTTGCACATTTGCTGGTATATTGAAGCAAACTTCCACAATTTTATCTCTTAAAGACTCAATTGTGTCGTGGGTTCTGTCGGTATAAACCTATTGAAGATATGTAAAGCCATAGAAAGAAGTCATTGGGGGACAAGCCTGGTGATCTTGGTGGCCAAGTAACATCGTCACCTCTTCCAATCCAGGTTCTAGGAAGTGCTTCATTTAAAAGTTGTTTTATTTGATTCGCATTATGTGCTGAACACCCATCATGCTAATACCGCAAATTACATTGAGATTGAGCGAACATTCATTGGTGAAGCAAATATTCTTAACAAAATTCATATCATTATTGCGTATCTCCATTAATGTTTCACAAAATTCTTGCCTTTTGTCAGCATCGGTTTATGCTTTTTAAAATTTTATGAACTCGACACTATTTACACCACAGTCGATACTTAGTTGTCAAATACTAATATTAGGGTTAAGTTGCACAGCACCGAGTACATTGATTTCTTCATCGTTGTTCATCTTTTGGTTTTGTTGAACCTGCTTCGGACGCTTGTGTACACTGCGGTTTCTCTGCCGATCCGGAAAAAGTGCAGCAAACAAAGCAAAAGTGTAACAATTAATTGTAACGTATACGTCAATACGAAAATTTTATAGCCTTAGTGGATCAATTCAATTTTTTTCTATAGTGAAATTCCTAGTTGCGTCTTGCCAGAGACACACGGTATAACATCAAAACAACGTATTGGTTTTATTTTGATTTTCTCAGCTACTCTTGGTTCTGTTTATTTTATTTATGTAAATATCGATCATACAGCATAATTATTCCGTTATTTAAAACATTTGATTTGTTTAAAATGACGACCAAACCTGTTTATACTAAATTAACTAAATATCAACAGTTTAACATTTTAATAATTAAATTATACTAAACATTTTCACCCGGAACTTCAATTGAAACCTGCGTACACAAGAACACTTTTCGAAATAAAAACAAATTTGAGTTTTCTTTACATTACACTTTTTGGTACAACAATGTTTTAATAATATTATAATGTACTTTATTTTTCTCGATCATATAAATTTAGGTTACTTTATTATAATTTCCTTAATTTCTGTCACCAATAAAGTTTAGTGTTATTACTTTTATATATAAATTATACTAAACATTCTCGTGTTGGGTTACTATATTTTATTCAATTTATGTAATCAGACTCGTGTTTTTGATAACAGAAATAAACACGCTCTTTGTTAATTTTAATACACATAACTTAAGAAAACACGTATTTTAGATAAAAACCACTTTTTCTAAGCATTTATTGTAAATTTAAATATTTTCTAAATTCCTTTTAATTAACAGAAACTAGGAACAATAACCGTTCATTATTATTTGTTGAAGAATTGGTATGCATTCATAATTAAGCATTCCAATATTGATATAGACGTTTCAGAAGTGTTAGCCACATATACAAAAGTGCAATAAAATGTTAATTTTCAAAAACTACATTTTCTTTTTTCGTAAAAAAACAATAATCTACACTTGATTTACATAAACCTGTAACTTTATTAAACAAGTTAAAAAAATATTTTTTCTACTCCTATTCTAGAATACTAATATTCTGGATTAATTTTCAATTACAGAATAGTTAGATTTCAAAAAACCGTGCGAGAATATTCTCGTACTTGTTACAGAATGAGCACAGGTATGGCCATCTCGTGGCTGTTAACATAACGTTGCGTTTGTGAACAATTATTACCAAAAATTTTATTAACGATGCTTAATTATAGTTATATCTGGTATAAATAATACAATTGAATTTTTAAGTTTTAGCAGACCTCATTTTGAAAGACAAATAAACGTAAAATTAACTTCAAAAAAATTTAACCTTAAAATACTAGAAAATGTAATCTGTCAGTAATTTGAATCAATTAAAGAATACAAATTCGTAGTTTATTGTAACCATACAAATACAAAATTAGTGTTAGTTAGTGTCCGCTTTTATTCACTGATGGAAGTACCCCAATTTACATACCATGAACCTATATGCTTTCCTATGTATGACAAAGGTTAAACAAACATCTTTGTTACCATGATTATAAACATAAAACTATAATATTTAATGTATGAACAGCGTCTTCAACTTAAGAAGTTGGTGTGTTGTTCACTACCATTAGTAAGTAGAAGTTTATCTTTATTACTGATGTTGTGGTTAAAAATGAGAAATGTTTCTTAAATCATCGGGAACCTAAAATGGCTTTGTTTGTTAAGATAAAAAAACCATAAATTGTTCTTTGAGGGATAGTCTCATAATTTCCTTCAACATGTTAACAACAGATAAAGATATTGGTATTGCGATAAAGCATCTATGAAAAATAAAGGACCCACAATTCTAGACAATGATGATAATGTTAATACGCCACACATTTACAGCAATGTTCAATACATACAAACTTTGAACTGATAAAACACAATAGATATTAAAGAAGCTGCAGCATAGGGTAATGTTATACCCCGAGGATAGTTAGCAAGGCTTTGGAAGGAATAAATGACTTCATCAAAACAAGTTTCAGTAATTGAAAAATCTTCAAAAGGCAATTTGTTATGGATAAGAGCTTATTAAAATAAGCTCAATCATTTCACATTCATTAGCAAAAGCAACAATTTTACAAGTAATTTTCTCAATCCTGTATTCGTCGGAGGACTGTTGGAAGAAAGAGTGAGTTAATTATATTGCCACACTTTGAAGCTAGACAAATAAAACCTCCTTACACCAGATTGAATATAGGCATCAAAATGAAATGTAATTACTTTGACTTTCAAAACTAAGGACATGGTTTCCATCGAGAATGCATTATCTTCACCTTAGGAGATTTTGTACGTATTGTATATGTATCGCAGAGTTATTTTTTAGAAGAATTCCAGTTTTTTGTTAGATATATGTTTATTTTAGTTATTTTATTTAAAGTAATACACTGACGTACAACGTTTTGTACAGATTTCAAATAAATTTATTCTTTTCTAAAGCTAATATGGTTTACAATTTCTTGATAAAGATTTCTATCAATGAATTTGTTTTTTACTATTTTGTGTAAATTCTTTCTCCGAATTTCTTATTCCAGCTTACTTTAGTGCGCTTTAAAAAAAAGTTATCGACTTAATCGAAAGCTTATTCTATCGTGCGAGCAACCATCAACATAAAGCAAGCATCGACTTCTCACATTATGATAAATTGCGCACTGCCTGAAGTATTTGCTTAAATAAAAATAAATTATTGTAAACACACGATGTATAGGATAATGTTTCAGACCTGCCAATGCATATCGGCAACAATTCTATCAGATGCCACACTATAAACTTTTGTATTTCTCTACGGTACAATGCTTCCGGTAAAACCAATTCAATGATTTACTACAGTAAAACCTCTATTTTCAACCACCTCTTAAAACCGGCCACCTCTAAAACCGGCCAAGTCAAAAACCAATTATACGTAAATATCCATATTAATAACTCTCCTAATAGCGACCACCTCTCGATAACGGCCACGGCCACTTATTTGCAAACTTTCATGGAAAAATACATGTAACTTTACTTCCCATTTCCGGCCATTCTTAAGTACGTCATTAGTAGACAACATCTTAGCGTTCAAGTTGTGCATAATATATAATTGTTTCATTGTGTGAGGCTTAAGTAATTACCGGTATTTAAGAACGGAGTGTAGAGTGTCATTACAGAGAACGTGCAATTAAAAAGCTCATTAAGCTTACCCCAAAAATCGTATTTTGCGTACATAGTTTGAGTTAGTATGTTCAACAGTGCTGTTACATATAGACGTACCGAAAAATTACAATGTCGCTAAAAAGAAAACGTTTCTCTTTTAAAGAGAAAATTGATATAATTGTGGAAAGTGAAAAGTTCAATACCAGTGCTAGAAAGTTGACTGAAAAATTTAGTGATAGAAGAACACAAGTTAACGATATTTTAAAAACAAATATGATTTAAAAAGCTATTTGAAGAACGTTTTAATACAGAGCAGAAGGGAAAATTTCCTAGAACTGAAGGTTTAGAAATTGACCGAGTAGCTTACAATTGGTTTTCTAAAGCTAGGAATAAAAATATTCTTATATCTAAACCTTTAATAAAAGAGAAAGCATTGGAAGTTGTGAAAAATTTAAAAATGACGGATTTTAAAGCTTCAAATGGGTGGCTTGAGAAATTTTGTAAAAGACATAACATAACCTTTAAAACAATTTGCGGGGAGTCAGCTGATATTAACCTGGACACTGTTGAAGCTTGGAAAGCAAAGTTGTCAGTAATGTTGAAGGAGTATCACCCAAAAATGTGTAGGATGCTGACGAGACCAGACTTTTTTACCTTGCGATGCCAAACAAAACCTTCTCTTTAAAAAACGATAAATGTAGTGGTAAAACAGCTAACAAACAAAGATTGACAATTATATTTTGTACAAATATGAAAGGTGATAAGGAACATCCGTTAATCATTGAAAAAAGTAAACACCTAAGATGCTTTAAATGCTCTCATATCAACAAATTGCCTTTCGAATGGGTATCTAATAAAAAAGCTTGGATGACGGTAGAGATTATGACTTCCCGGCTAAAAAATCTTGATGAAAAAATGAAAAAAGAAAATAGAAAAGTCTTATTATTTCTAGATAATGCCACGTCTCATCCCAAAGTGACTCTTGAAAATGTGAACATTGTTTTTCCACCCCCAAACACCACATCCCATTCCCGGCCAGTGGATCTAGGAATTATCCAAACCTTTAAGATGGCCTACAGGAAGTTTTTAATCAAAAAGCTGCTAACATTCACAAATACCGAACGTCCTTTTGAAGATGCAGAAAAAAGTATCAATTTAACCAGCACTTTAGTATGGATATCAGTAGCCTAGACAAACGTTTCGCCTATTACAATTGCTAAATGTTTTGCGAAAGCAGGATTCTCGGAAAAGGTCCTGTAAGAAGATTTCTATAAAGAAGACAAAATTCCACTAGCTCAGTTTTTTCCTGTATTACTAGAGAGTAATCAACGTGTAAGCCTTGAAAATTATGCATCTATTGATTGTGATATTTTGACCGAAAGCCCCAATTTAAGTAAATAAAAAAAAAAAAAAGGAGAAAAAAAAAAAAAAAAAAAGAAAAAAAAAAAATTTACAAAAAAAGAGGTGTGCAAAGTTTTCTATTTTCTAATGATAAGAGTGAGCTAGCGGTAGAAGTACTTCAAATTATATCAAAATGTGAATCTTCTGTTTTACAAACTAAACTTAAAAATGTAAAACAAACCTCAATAAAAAAAATATTTCAGAAAAATGTAATTTAATAGTATGTTACTGTATGTATAGTATATAACATTACTAGCAAGGTAAAACGGTTTTTACTTGCGGACAGAAGGATATGACTGACGAGTCGAAGACGAGTCTGTCACCTTCTGGAGCCAGTAAAACCCATTACCTTGCGTGTATTGTTGAATGTTTTATTTGTTCCTCACTTGTAAAAGTTATTATAAATGAATAATAAACCATTAAAAATTCTAAAAATTTCGAAAATCGGAGAAAAAAGCATGCGATCTTTAGACGTATTGCTTTGGAAACGCACGGCACTTATTTTGTTGATTAATTATTTCATTTCAATTTCACGTTTCCGGAACGATTTGCTGGTGAGATTTACTGAAATGAGTGTCCCGCAAGCTATCATTGATAAAGCAGCAAGTGTAGTTACAAGATTACTGCCCGAAAAATCTTCAAGGTATGAATACGAGTGCGCGGAGTTAAAAAAGTGGCAAAAGGAAAACAACGTGACTGGTGTTACGGAAGACGTTATATTAGCGTATATCAATAAATTGTCTGCTAAATTCAGCTCGAATTCTTTATGGTCGAAGTGGTCAATGGTTAAGAGTTGTTTGGCAGTTAGAAAAAACATTGATGTTTGCAAGTTTGTTTCCTTATATTTATTAGTCAGGTTTTTAGTTACATATGTCATTTTCTAGATTTCATAAAGTGGTTGCGTTTTTGAAAAGACGAAATAAACGCTACGTCCCCAAGAAAGCGAAGGTTCTGACGAAATAGCAAGTGGAAAAGTTTATCATTGAAGCTCCTGACGAGAAGTGGTTACTTGCCAAAGTCATTACCATTTTTGGTATATTTGGATGTTGTCGGTGCAATGAGCTTCTATCCCTCATTGTAAATGACGTGGACGTTTTGGAGAAATATATTGTTGTCACCTTACGAGAGACCAAAAATGTAACGACAAGGAGGTTTACAATAACGAACGATGGGTGTAGCTTTAAACCTTGTGCTCTTTATCGGAAATATGCGGCCCTACGACCTCCAAGAAGTAAAGATCTGCGGTTGTTCTTGACGTACCGCAGTGGAAAATGTGACGCCTAAATGCAGGTCAACATACTGTAGGCGCAGAACCCAAGAAAATTGCTGAATATTTGGAATTAGAAGAACCGACACTTTATACAAGGCATTCATTTCGACGAACTGGAGCAACGTGGTGATACTTTGGCTCTGAAGCGTGCAGGGGGATGGAAATCAACACAAATTGCAGAAAACTACGTAGATGATTCGATTAATAATAAGATTAAAATAGCAAAAAGAATGTTTCCACTTGAAGAATCCACGCTATCCACTTCTACAGAAAATATATGCGCAAGTACAAGTGACATGACATCTCCTGGAAACTTCAATATTACTGAAATCGCCACTGCACCATGATATTTAATGTATACGATAGTAATAAAACCCAATTTTCAAATGTTAATAACAAATAAATCACGTTAGAGAGTTTGTCTGTCATTTCAAATTACCTATAATAAGGTAAAATATGAGGACGCGTGTAAAATTTTACAGACTAGCCAGTTATATTTTACAAGTTAGTAGCTAGTTAAGAGGCATTGTCAAGGTAACTATAGTGAGTTGATAAGCTCCTGTTTACAAGTGAGGAACAAATAAATTAATTATTGTAATAAGTATAACAAGCAATTAGAAAATAGGTACATATTATGTAAATGTATGTATTATGTATTCAGTATGTATAACTCTTCCATTATTTTATCGTTTAATTATATAATATTGCATCAGCACATTTATAGTTACACAACGCATAGAAATAAAATTTTTTTACTCCCAATAACGGCCACCTCCATATACCAGTCAGTTTTGCACCAAATTTTAGTGACCGCTATTTAGAGGTTTCACTGTACCTTATTTATCGCATCAATTCTGAAATTAGAATAAAACTCGATAATAAGCAATAACTTTTTAATCATACACTTACCGAAAGGGGGCAATATTAACTTTAAACTCAAGTAAATTTATTTAATAAATGTTCGAAATAAAATAATAACTAAAAAACTAAGCCAACTAAACACTATTAGGTGTGCTATTGTTAATAAAATTGCAAAATAAAAGGCATTGCTCTTTTCTAACCTAAATTCAAAAGTCAGTACCAACTGATGGCAACTACAAATAAAGTACCAACTTAAAATAGAGAACAAAACTATCATTTGTGTAAATTGTTTAACATCTTTTTATTGATCCATACTTCCTCTATCGTAGAAAAAGTATAATCTGCAGCACGTTTGGAATGGTATTCGGCACTCACAAAACCGTCACACTCAAACATTCCACTCATGGGGAATATGCCGTAATCCCAACTCGTTACAGAATATACCATTCCATTCATAGTAAATGTGCGTTTCCATCTCTTCAATTTGCAATCATTGCGATATTTTATTGTTAAATCAGTTATTTTTAAATTTTGTAAAAACAATATTGAAAATTATTGATACTTGGACTATATTTTTTTAAATATTGTCTATGATTGCATTAACTTCGGCTACATATTGCTCATTCAATATCGAAAGTGGTTGTAGAAAGATGATGATGCATTGCTACAACAATTATATATGACGCAATAAGCTGCACCTACGGTCATGTAATAAAAACAAACATTAACAATTAAGATGATCTTTAAGAAACCTAATGTCATTACTAGCCATTCTACTAAACGTCGTTTTCGTAATTACGTTCATGAATAAAAAAGTAAATAATAAAAGCGCATTGAATATACAATTTCAATATTTAATAAATTGTTAAGGTAAAAGTTATCTTGATTAAAATTAATTTAAATATAATAGTATGAATAGAAAGATGTTGTAAATATAATCTGTAGTATTCCTCACATAAGTTTTGTATACAGACGCATACCATCTATTAAAATTCTCTTTTGTATTTCAAATTACCATACCTAAATTATGAGTTATAATAATGTATACGAGTAGGACTTTATTTGTTGCGATATCTACATTAAATTTACATAAGTAGAACAAAACGAGAACAAATATGTGAGTTGAATCGTGTATTTCATTCCACAAGAATGTTGATGGTATTTTTCTTAAATGTTGAAAAATGAATTACTGTTTTATAAATTTGAAAGAGTTTTACCGTTAATTAAATTAAATATACTTTGTTTCTAAAGCATTTTGTTAGTATTTTAGATTTAAAACTGAACAATAAAACTAAAACAAATTTTGAAAATTTTGAATACCATTTATTGAAATTTTAAATTGAAGTTATATGAACAGTAATTAAAGAAACAAAAATAATTTAATAATTAACAATTTGTAAAATATTGAAAATATTGATTTTTTAAATAATAATTCCATTGATAGAAAAAAATTAACAATAGTAGATAGTCCTCAAAGTTGGATTTGAAAACTCAAGTTGTCTTTATAGTTTTAAACTACATATAAAATATAGTGTGGAAAGAATAATTATTTTTGAATCTTATAGTGTATTTTAAAATAAATATCGCTCTTTTGCTTGCAATATTTATTATATTTAACTTTAATTATAAATAATGTTATAAACCTTTTGTTGTACAGTTTCTTGATTCCTAAAGGTAATGTTATGTACCATCTGACTTGTTAGACTAAAGAATCAGAATTAAAGCCGTGTTATGCAGCAATTACTTCAGATACTGATCAAGGATTTTCCTATCGCTTAACGTTGTGCAGTGTGACAAATGGTGGTCACATTAAACATTGTTCTACTCGCTCTTCATTTGGCTCAACACGCACATATGGGTGCTGTTTATGAATCTGCCGTTACCAGTGCTCACTGTATAGTTCGTTAATTACAAATATACAGCTTTTAACACGGCACCGAAGAATGTATAGCTGGCGTCAGACTATCTACCGATTTCTACAAATTGCTATTTGTGGATGCATACATAGCAATGTGCCTCAAGAAGCGACTATCGCTGCAAACCAACAATGTCTTAAATTCCTAGAGATTTATGTGAGCTTGTGCTCGACCTACCCTTACAGCAGCCATCCTCAATAAAACGAAACACGTGCATGTAGGTGTTATTTGTGATTCTATCACTATCCACTGAATATATTCAACTGGAAGAATTCAACAAGTAGAGTCAATTAAATAGTAAAGTAACATTGGGAATAGTGCTATAGATATACACTACCCCGAAAAATTAACGTACCACTTTGAAATTTTTAGTTAAATTATTTTTTCTCCAACCGTCACAAAATCTGTCAGTTTTAATCCCATTATTGGAATGTAAACTTGACGTTTTTGAAACTGTAGAAAAGGTTAGGTTGTCAGGTAACATAGATTCGTTTTGCAAATGCAAAATGCTCGTCAAAAAGTGTCACTTTCAATCTTATAAAACAATCTAGCTGGAGGGGGTTTAAGATTTTAAGTTGACGTCTCTTATGTGTTCTAAAATATTTAAATCTACAACTTCTTTGTTTTAAAAATTTTTAAAGATACACCACACCACATTATTATGGATCTGTGACTATATGCATACACTTTTTTAATGTTGCACTGGGCGAATTTGTTATTTGTAGACTTGAACATATTTGTCATTAGTTCTACTTAGGCAAAATCTAGATTCATCTATGAATAAGGGATAAGTTCAATAATCATTTGTCCAATTTGTGTCTTCTCTGGCAAAAGTTAATTTCGTATGTCCATACTTCACGGTCAAATGGGGGTTTTGTAGATAACATTCTAAAGTTCAAATCGTCCAAACCAAGACGTCTCCTTATTGTATATGCATCTGATTGTCAATTGCCAGTTGAATTTGAAGAGTTCTTGCGGTAAGAAACCTCTCATGCAATTGTAAATAACGGTGTTGTGGGAGGTAGTTTAGGACGCCTTTCTTTACCCCAGTCTTCTTTGATGACTAGGTGTTTCCCTGTAGCGCTGGAAAATTCGGGAGATAGCGGAATGACACACACCTAACCTTTGGGTAACTCATCGGTAACTCCATTCTTCTTCTGTTAATGTTAACACCTGTACACACTCATCGCAGCTTAAATTGCGATCCATTGTTAAGCAACAATACCAATTAACCGTATCTGTCAAAATACAGCAAACATTGCCGACCCTATAACACTGCATAAAATAATCATAGTTTTTAATTAAACATTTGTACCTCCTACTGACATCAGTTTTAGTTAGATTAATTTTTACTATTAGCATACTTTCTTGGTCGTCCACATCATCGGTTGTTATTTGGCATAATTCACAAAATCGACAAACTTCAAAAATTCCAAATTTCAATAAAAAAAGGTCTGTCGGTGAATGCCACTAGCATTTAAACTTGACGTTTTACGTTTTCGTCACCTGTTTGGTAGCATGAACCGCCCTTGCTGAAGATTAAAAGATACAAACATGTTTTCTAAATACGGTTTGGAAGGTGGTCAAATGCTTAGAACTATTGGGAACAGTTTCTTTTGATGGGTTTTGTTTTCGCCAATTTTGTAGAACACTTTTACAATGAACTTTCAATAAATGGCAAAAGGCCACGTCTAGCGGTTGCATCAGCTTGATTGCATTTGGAAGTAGTATACAGAATATAAATTAAAAGAAAGAGAATTCCATAACTCTTTCCTCACGTTTTGTACCGCTTAGCGGTCTGTACTTTTTTGTCCCGGCATCATCTGAAAAATTTGTTTTGAAAACTAAAAAGCGGTGTACTTTCAGTTTTTGATATCTAACACTTTTCTCTCGACTTTTTAGTAGCTGAATAAGCTTTTTCGCAGGGATAGTCAACTCTCAAACCTAACCTCACAATTAGTTGCACAAGTTTCCAAAATGTCAAAGTTGCATATTTTGTGATAGTTTTCTAATTCTTCTCACACCTTGTTTTCATTAACTTATATTTTAACACTAATAATAAATAAAGAAAACCATTACCAAAACAAGAATAATAACAATATACTTAATACTCGTTGCAAAACCATTCTAAACCATACTAATGGTATTTATGCGATTATCTTTAACGGGTAACTAATTATTACTGTTGATTATATTATAATAAGTTCTTTTATTATAACCTTTTATTATAGGCAACTAAACATACATTGTTACGGTTTTATTTTAGAAATATGGGACGTGTGTCGAGAGCAATATTAAACGTGTGTCGCGAGTAATATGTTACGACGAAAGTCGTATTTGGCGCGCATTTTGCTAATTTTCTATTGGTTGAAAATAAAATTCGAGTAAGATTCTTAGACGAACAGCGGACGTTTTTCTTCTTTCGCACGGTGGTTTAGCGTGCATCTTAAAATTGAAATTTACACAAATCATTTATGTGTGTTACAAGATTTCCAATAAAAATTATTGGTTAAGTTTAAATTCGGCTAAACTCATCGTGAGTACACACTGCTTTTCTTTTCCTGTTTGTATTAATTTTAATTGCTACGTGAATTTCTTTTAGCACGTTTCTTGACTTTATGATTTCGCTGTGTGTTATACCTAGATAACTCCTGAGGGTGCTGGAGTGGCTGATGAAGACCTTTCTTGTCAATTAAAGACTACACTACGGTTTCGCATTAAATAAGTTGCAGGTAACCGGTGGCTACCACGTCTGACAGGGGTTGGTTATGTTTTATAACTTTATCAAGGGAGCCTATCGCCTTCCGTTTCTCTTTGCACACCTTCCCTAAGAGGAATCCTAGGGTTACCCAACTTCCCGAACTGTCGATATCGTCGCTAGCAGGAAACTCTTACTCTCGGAACTGCATCCATTAGATTACAGCTAATTTTTATTATTTAAGTAACTTATTCATTGTTAATGCGTATGAAGCTCATGTACATATGACTTGAAACGGCTTGATCTTTAGTTCTTAAGTAAATCTCTCGGTCGCTTCACTTAGAACGGTTGACGAGAAAACAAAAGGCGTTTTTCGTTTGCGGGAGGTACTTACCCCTTGTAATGTTAGTTTAAGTCAGTGTCGTTGCATGTTTGACCAGATAAATCCCCGTGTATAGGTGATATGTGTACGCAGAGTTTTCCTATTAGCCAATCCTCAATTGAAACGTTAACATTAATTTTGGTGTAACTAAAGCTTACCTGTGAATCCGGCACATTAATTGCGAACCTTACTTATTATTAAGCAAGGCTACTACTAACGTACCTGAGTATATGCGACACTCTCTCTATTTCTGTCACATTCACATATTACTATAAGATTTGTTTGTTGTTTTATTGAATTGTCTTAGGACTAATTGTTATGTTTGATCTAGCGTATAAAGCTTTAAGTAAAACCTGTTGATCTCCTGATAGTCGGTTTTATTTCTTTCTTTTACCCAGCAGGTGGCGCCTTGTTAGACCGCAGTTTAATTTCTTAGAACTCTTGAGCTAACTATTATAAATACTTTATTCTCTACGAGCCTAGTGCGCTACATTGATCCGTATTTCCTTTGGTTGTTTCTTTTTTAGGTTGTTCCTCTAGAGCCGTCGTTAGTTGTGAACCTCAACCGTTACAACATGCACAGTAAAACTCAAAATCAAGTTTCTGCTTTACCAGTACCTGTCACTGTATAAGATTTAAATACAAATTTATTAAAATGCTATACAACCAGTAATCATTTATCATCAATGCTTAAAATTATTGTTTTCTGTCGTTAAATTACAAAAGTTTGATAACCATTTTTATTTAATTCCGTTTCAATACAATATGAAAATATAGAAAACAAATCTGTCGTAATTTGTAACAAAAAAAATTTTAACAATAACAAATTGACATTAATCAAACGTTTACCACCAACTTCGAAACATTTTGGTTCTTTACGCACTGTTTTGATGATAACGTTTAATCGCAATTAAAAGTTGTTGTTTAATTATTCAATTTTACCAACTATTCTTTCGCGCAGTTCTTTAATATTGTTTACCGTAGTATAGAATTCTTTAATTAAGGTCGTAAGGAAAAATCCCACAGAGTGCAAACACAGGGGTCGAATGATATGGTATCGCTGATTTCCGGCTTACTATCACAAAAATTTTATCTTTCCAACCTAAGTAGCCTACTTTTTTAATGGTAGAGGACTACAACAACAACAAAATGATGTTCAGTTACAACTTTAATTTGGTATTCATCCTGAATAGGAGGTTGTCCCATAGGAATAAGAAGGACATCAGCATGGTTTTGTTAATGTTTAAACTAAGTAAATTACTATTTAATCATGGCTTAATTGTATTTACGTCTTTATTTTACTTGATTATCCTAGTATCATCTCAAAACATGCCTTCATCAAAAGACCACAGGAACATTGCAACAGATCTTAATTAAGGAATTTATTAATATATATTAAATACAAAATAACCCCCAGCACCATACCTTGTGCATTCCGATCAGCACAAACTACCTTGAACTATTATTAGTATTAGTAGCCTATGGTTAACCGTTCGAATATCTTTTCTATGGCGAAGAAGACAACTGTTTAGTTGTTTAGGTGTTTCCTTTTCCCTACACCTAAACGTTTTATTATGTTTTGGGTAATATTAAATATGACATGGGTTGTGGATGCATTATTTCTAAAACCGAACTGTTTTTCTTACTATAATGAGTGTTTTTCAAAATTTTTCAGATTCTTAGGTTTTATAGAGTTAAAATTTTGGATGAGTTATCGACAAGAAGTTTACAACTAATTTCGTCATTTACAAGAACAGTAGTTTGTTTTAGGTTAGAAATACAGTTGAGAACTTATTCAATTGACACGGGTTCTAAATAGAATGAATTGCGTATTGCAAAGCTATTTCTGTGTTTATTGTTTCTCTATCTTAAACTATGGCATGTTATTCTTTTTAATATTTATTGCCCGATGTTAGAAAATTGTTTATTGAACTCCTGCGTTGTGTTATTTTATTAGTAATAGTGTGGGAATAGTAAAAGGACCGTCAGCTAACAAAATGATTTTTTTGATGTGTTTTGCAAAAAAAAACAAATTCTTGATTTTAACCAACGACGCAATTAATAATGTCCTAAAAAACAGAAATCATTTATGAGCAGGTATGATCTCTTAAATTTTTTTAGTTCGACGCACGTTTTTCATCTAAGAAAATAAAATCTATTTCTTTGCATGGTGATACTGTCATCGAATTGAAAAAAATCAATGGATTAAATTTGCTTAAAAATGGTAGGAAATTTCAAGAATAATTCCGAACAGACGTCTCTGGTGGCACCTCAAAAGTTAAGACGTTTAGAACATAAGTTCATATGAACGTTTTTTCTTAAAATAATGACATTCAATTAGAAAACACCCCGAATAAAGGTGACCACTAAAGTCCGCATCAGATGGAATTTTTTTTATCAAGAATTTTATTCGGATTTTGATTTTGGTATCAATTTGTGCTTTGATCAAGATTAGAATGGACCAAAAAATAATAGTCGCGTCAATTTCTTTCCGACAAAATCGAAAAAATGGTTTATTTTCAAAATAACAAAAAAAAATTATTAGAAAAAGTTTTTGTAATTGCGCATATATCAGTTAATTTCAATACCATTAATTGGACGCACCGAAAGGCACACCGATATTTAGTTTTAAGTTTTTGAATTGTTTTTAATTTAATATTAGAATACAGTTTGCCAATCGAAGACAATAGTTTGGAGGAGCATAGCGACGAATTATTGTCTGAGATTGGTAGTTCTTAACATTCGTGATGTTTATGAATTTTTTGCCAGATTTAATGTAAGTTTTAAAAATTTACATAAAATACAAATTCATAAAAATTATTACCCTGCAGATCAGGTTGCCGTATTGTCAACGTTAGCATTGCGTTATTATAGCAAATTATACATAAGGGTAGCCACTACAGTTTTTGTGTAAATACACTGATGAAAGCATTGATCATTGAAAACAAAGAAAATGAGTAAATTGAGTGGTTCCGAAAATTGAGTTAATGATTTAGAACAAGCTTGGAATATTGGTCGTTTAGCTATCATTTCAGAGAAATCCAGAGAATGCTACAAAAACACCTACAATTTTTTAAAGATTGGTTCACCAGAAAAAACACAAATATTTTTGATAAATTTGTGCTGGTGTATGGTGTGGAGCAAAACGAGAAACTAAAACCTCTAGGTAGTTTGAGGGCAGAGTACTCAATGTTGAAATCAACAATTTTCTGTTATGATTCTATTGATATATCGAAGTTTTCAACATTAATTGGTTTCTTGAAGAAAAATAAAGAAGGATATCGTCCAACAAAAGTCAGTGTTTTTACAATAGAAGAGTTTACCAAGTTTTTAGTTGAAGCACTAGACGAAAAATTTGTTGTACATAAGGTAATCAGTTCTTTTTCTTGGTTTGTAGATGTGGTTAGGATATGCGATATAGATGGTGTTCTAGACATGGTTCAACAAGAACACGTTTGATGAAAATGAAGTGTCCTCATCAGCGTTTTCTTTAATGTCGTCTGTGGGTTTTCAGTACACACCGATATAATTAGCCGCAGCCGAGTCGCCGGGGTTAAGTCGTCGTGAAACCTGATCCACCTAGGATCATTTCGACGTCGTCCGACTCCTCGCAAGCAGTGGCACTCTTGAATACTTTTATAGGTTGTCTTCTGTTATATTTGGTAAGTGTATAAATAATAATGCATACGTTTCCTGTCATTTGCGGCGAATCGGTATGGGTCTAGTTGGAGCGCGGCGAGTTAGTTCGCCGGCTACTTGATCATGGCGACTTGGCTACGGCGAGATGTCCCTTTTGTGATTCTGCCGTTTTCTAAAATATAACTTATATTACATATAGAAAGTTAATATCAAAATATCGTAATATGTTTGGTGAGTTTCACTTTTAAAACATTTATCAGATGACGAACTACAAATTTTATAGGAAGATTATTTTGAATGTAACAAAAATGTAATGGAATTTGCAGGTTAAATTTGAAAAGGTAAACAAAGAGTCATAATATATGATTTAGAGTATCACCAACCTACGTTATTGATATTTGGGTTACAGACATATTGAAAATCTTTTCTTTAACACCAACAGATAATTGAAAGAGGTATACGATAGCATTTTAATTTGCTATTCATTGAGTTATAAACTATAAGACATCCCTCGCAAGTACAACTTTAATAACTTTTTTGATTAAAGAACAAACTGATGCCAAAACCAGATTTCGAATTAAGTCCTTAAAAAAAATCCACACTCTATACCTACTATCTACGTATGGCGCATTGTTCCGCCATAGCATACAATTATACAACTAAATTAAATTATTGCAAAAGACTTGAAATTGATGTATTTTGCATTTTTGACAAAATAAAATAAATTTATTTTACGTAATACATCGAGTAATAAAATTATAAATTACATAGTGTAAATAATTTTAGAACTGTAATTACACAGAATAGATATATTTAATTAATTTATACGTTGACAAAACAAACACCACAAGGTAACCCTTGCTTGAAAGATGAAAAGCATAGAGTATTAATAACAATTTAATTGCACATATAATATAGTTCAAAACTACGGAAATGTGTGTTACAGAAGTAATATCTACCTTCCTTCTTTTAACTATACTTACATGTAATGTAGAGTATATGATGTCTAATTTTATTCGTGTATCTTCAGCTACGTACTTTTAGTACTAAGTGCGTTAATAATTCTCCTCGTAAACAACGTCTTTGAAAAACTTATGTTTTCCGACATTGCAATTTTAATTAAGAAATATGGGATTCTGCCTGAGTAAATGTAACTCAATTGCTCATTAGAATTTCCTAATTTTGTAAATTAAATGAAAACGTTAGGTAAAGACGTAATGTAGTTTGTGAAGGTGAATTTAATTAAAGTACATATTATTCAAAGAAAGAAAAGTATAACATCATTTTTTTTATTTCCTAGTAATAAATAAACCTTTTGTTAAATTATAGAAAAAAAATTACGTATAAAGAATTTTTGAAATGTAGCATAGGGTGTCCCAGGATGTATGGTCAATCCGAATCATAAACCTAAAAATATATCTAAACCACGAAAAATTTGTTATCCGATTTTGGACGGATTAGGAGATACGAATGCATGATGTTAGCAAATTAATTGTATTGTTAAAACAGAAGAATACAAGTCAGTAAAATTTTGATGAAGATACCTAAATTTTATTTTGATCAAAAGCAAATACGGTCGTTAAAAAATATTTAATATGAAAAAATGATAAAACACAATGTTTAAAAATAATAATTTTACAGAAACATGTTAATTTTTTATAATTTGAAAAACTTAATTGCATCATAAGCTTTTCAGAATACTGATTTTTTAACAATTTTTTTCATGGGTTGAAAATAATTGCGTGTTAAAGGTTCATAGTACGTGAATTTGATTCATTTACATGCATGATTGGTTGTTTCCAAAATAAGCAAACCATTATATTTGGGGAACTGATCTCAACCCTATCGATTTCTTCATCTGGAGGTATTAAAAAAAACTGGTCTATACTACTGAGTGTCAGACAGTAGAGGAACTAAGAAGACGGATACGTGACTCGTTAATCATAATGCATAATCGAGTAGCCTTTCGAAACTTGACGAAGACGTTTTTATATCGCTGTAGGATCTGTATCCAGAAGGAGGTCGTCACTTTGAAAATTTTATGCTTGACGCAAGTTACGCCCGTAGTTACATACACAACCTTTATGCACGGATGAAGATTTTCTAAATGAAAATATCTATTTTAAAAATAAATTAAATTTTCCACCCATATCTAGTCCTTTGAGATTTGAAGCGTAACTGGCATATTGCCAAAAATTGCAATTTCGTTTTATGTTTGCCGTGTATGCGCTAATTGTGCGGTCTTTTTAATGAAGAAAATGAACGAAGTCGATGAGGCTGCGGCAAAAGCAAGAAACAGTATTTTAGTTCCCGAAAAATCTAAAAAACGTATAATGAATACCTATAATGGTGTGATATAAAGAAAGATTCTATCGTAAACTGCTACTATGAAAAAAGTCGTCTGGTTTTTTTTTAATCTATTGAAAGAAAGAATACCTTCTTCGTTGTGGTCTTAGTATTCCATGCTTATAATCACTATCAAAGCCAACCACAATACAAATATACGCAGTTACTGAAACTTTTATGATTTTTAAAGAGAAAATCCTGTAGATTCAAACTCAAAAGTCTAAAGTTTTGACCAAAGAAAAGTATACCAAGCTCTAGATGAAATATATTTATTGAATTTAAGGTAATTGAATTTATTTTAATATACAGGGTTATTCACGGTATACGACACGGAATATTACAGCCAAACTATTCAATAAAATTAGAAAAATATATATGGAATAGATAGAGACCTATCGGAGGAATATTTTAAAATTATTTTGGAAATATACAGGTGTTCCAAAATACACATAACGTATCAAACTTGTGTTTTTTTTTATGGAATGTTCTGTATATTATTACATTTTTAGTTTCTACAAACAAAATAAAAAAAGGATTTTATAGAGATTTACCTTACTTAAACCTAAAGGTTTTTGAGATATTTTGTATTTTATGAAAAAATCATTACAATTTTGCCGATTCATATCTCAGCAACTATTCTCTTTCTCCAAACTAAATTCGCACTGAAGTCTATTAATTGATCAGATTTTATATAAAACTTGTGAAAAATCCATCATATACATGATGTGTACAAAATAAGATTAAATAATGACATATTTTGAACCGCAATAACTTGCTCAATTTAAATAGAACACCTTATATTTTATATCAGCAACAAATGTAAAATGTAATTACCTATCAAACAATATTATAGTGTCCTATAGCTAAATGTTCAGGTTGTCATGAAAAATGCAAATTTTCATAATGAAGACTGATTTGTAACAATTTTAATATTTATCAAGTACCCGTTGATTAACGAGCAAATTTTAATGCATGAATTTAATAATGCTATACTTCGCGTGCATGTAGGTTGATCTCATTATTCTCTGAATAATGTTAAACCTATGGCGGACGAAGACCCCTTGGCCCCGCCTCTGTATGAAAATTTTCGGTTTTTGGATTTTTCCAGTTGGTTTGAAGGCAAGACCCATCGGCTTGCCAAATTTCAAACCTCTACGACGTCTGGAAGTACCCGTTTAATTTCGAGACAGACATGAAAAATAGGCGCTTTATTTTAAGCAAATGTTTTTGTATTTTACCAGTATGTTTTACAATATTGTAAACAGCTAGAAATTGATCCGTGGAGCAGATAATTCATTAGAAGAGATATTATTGTGAAGTAAATTTGTACGTTTATTAAATTCTTGTAAACTCTATACATATCTATTTCTCTCAAAATTTAATACAATTGATGAAATGTACACAATGCAAATTTTTTCCTTCTTACAAATACATAATATTCACCTGTCAAAGTTGTATAGCTTACTTGATAAATATTAAAATTGTTACAAATCAGTCTTCATTATGAAAATTTGCATTTTTCATGACAACTTGAACATTTAGCTATAGGACACTATAGTATTGTTTGATAGGTAATTACATTTTACATTTGTTGTTAATATAAAATACAGGGTGTTCTATTTAAAATAAACAAGTTATTGCGGTTCAAAACATGTCATTAATTAATCTTATTTTGTACACATCCTGTATATGATAATGAATTTTTCACAAGTTCTACATAAATTCTGATCAATTCATAGACTTCAGTGCAAATTTAGTTTGGAAAGATATTAGTTGCTGAGATATGAATCGGTAAAATTGTGACGACTTTTTCATAAAATACAAAATATCTCAAAAACTTTTAGGTTTAAGTAAGGCAAACCTCTATAAAATCCATTCTTATTTTGAACGTAGAAACTGAAAATGTATTAATATACAAGGCATTCTATAAGAAAAACACAACTTTGATACGTTCTGTGTATTTTGGGACACATGTACATTTCGAAAGTAGACCTATAGGTCTCTATCAATCCCAGATATATTTTCCCAATTTTATTAAATAGTTTGGCTGTAATATTCCGTGTCGTATACCGTAAATAACCCTGTATATATAAGTGTTTAACCAAGATTTCTTGAAACGGGTAGCTTTAATATTTGGGATAGCTGGAGCATGCCGGAAATAAGAACTTGATGATATCCAGGACCTGCAATCTTCAGTACTGATCACTTTACGAGTTACTAAAACCAAAAAGAATAGAATGTTCAGTGTAATCAACAATTTTAGATCGCCAAGAGATTTATAAAAAGTAGGCTGCTTTACATCCGATGAATAGAAATACTCCCCGTTTCTTCTTGTCTTAAAGAAATGGTAAATGTACCAGACAAGTTGTCGACAAAAATATTTTTGGTAAGATTTCGAAAAAATTGCAATTTATCTTAATTTGCAAACCCGAAACAATATACTGGACACTCATTCCGTCGCTCTTCGGCGACGTTGTTAGCAAACGCCGGAGAAGGAATGACTGGGATCAAACAATCAGGAAGATGGAACTCAACGTCAGTTGCGTAACAGTACACTATAAAAGATTCTGCATCAAATTAAATTAATACTGCAATTCTGTTCTTACAAATCGTTATCTTATAATTTGATCATAGAGAAACATTTCACAGATCGGTATTATTTGCAATTCTGTAGGTCTATCAAATTTTTAAGATCTGTAAAGATTTACGAGAAACCGTAAATACTTACAGCAACACAAAAAATTGCAATTTTATACGCTACCATCTTATGATCGCTACGATTTGTACACATAATTGCAGGCTAAGTTAGCTAAGAAAGTATTGCCTGGAAAGCACAATTCATCGGCTACTAATATTAAATTAGCAGCTACCTCCGATCATGTAGTAACTGGCAACAATTACAGTGTGTAATTGCAGTCGAGTACCTCGAAATATTAAGATAGAAAATTGTTCTAATTGTATTGTTAACATAATTTACCCAAAATATTTTTTCTATAAAGTACAATTTTTGACTTCTAATGAATTTTTTTTATTATGCGAGTGTTTTAATTAATTTCAATTAGATATTTTGTTGTTTGACGTTTTATTATTAGCCCTTGGAAATAAAGAGGTTCATGCGCTATAAAATTACAATTTAGACCATAATAGACAATAATCATGTAAGGGATAAAATATCATTCAACTGATAAAAATGGGTGATTTTGACTTGAATTCATAATTGATTCGTAGGAAGCAAATGAGTTACTTTAGTCCTCGTTATGCGGGACTAAAATAAGTACTTTAGTCCCGGAAGTGAAAATAAAAGTATTTTGTCGCACATAATACAACCATTAAAAGTATTAAGTCCTTAGTCACAATGCATTCGGAACAAAATCTTGAGAGTCTATTTATGTTTTGTTTTTGACTTTGTATTCATTGTTTTATGTTTTCCAGTTTGTAGTTTGAAGTACTCGATTTATTATTTTTATGTTTTCTAATTCTATACCCAAGTCTTCTATTGTTATTAATCACAAGTAATGTGGAGTGTTCAGTCTGTGCATTGTGTTGTCAATGTTAGAAGTCAACCAGAAGACTAAAAAACAGCAGCAATGGCGAACCTACTATCCATAAGTAAAATACATAAATCATATTCAGAGTTAGATCCAGTTGAAGGTTTCGGAAGTTTATTTACTCCCAAAAAAGAAAAGAATGGCTGGTCAAAGGTATAAATCATCTAAAAGTCGGAAGACTATAACAAGAGAATTTTGTAGAATTGCCCTCTCAAATGCAATAAAAAATCGCATGTCTTCAAAGAACGCTAATTTACTGAGAATTTGGGAACCACGAGACAAGTATAGAACAAAAAAAGCAATTGTTATGCTCTTGTTTTGAGAAACACTTGTGGAAAGAAAAAGAGGACGAACAGGTAGTCGAGCGGGCAATAGTCAATATACCTTAAAGTACTTTTTACACTAGAAGGAACAAAATATCAAGTTTCCACACTCTCGATATTTCTGAAACGTTCGTCAGATGCGCACTAACAAACGTCAGTTGAGTGGAATTGTTGAGAGCAACAAAAGCAACAAGCAGCTATCTATCATTAAAGTTAAAGATTAAGTAAAAAATTGACATATCGCGGTATACGTAAAAAATCTCATTACAGTCAAAGATGGACTCCAAAAAAGTAATTAAGAAGCCATTTAAGCATTTTTACAATGTACAGGATGTATAAGCCAAAATGTGATTTGAATTTCCTGACGAAGTTGTGAGAGAATGGCTCTATAGCGAAATTTTTAACAGATAATTTAATTTATTATTTAACCTTCCTTTAAATGACACTTGTGATGCGTGTCATGAGTTTTTGATCAATTTAAGATAGTGATATTCTTGGGCCGAGCGGGAAACTTCATAAGCTCAGTATAATTCTCACTTAATGAAAGCAAATAAAAAGTACAAACTCAAAAACAACGTCAAAGAGATGTTTTTAATAAGAATTGGGAAAAAGTTTGATTGATATAATTACAAAAATGTATTCCCTCTCCAAAACTAGCCAATTTGCAAAACTTTTACAGCCTAAAACTGTAGTGTTTTAACTACACAATTTACGATTCAACAGAAAAACTGTCCAATTGTTTAATGTGGGATGAATCCATTGATAGTTAAATTTTTACTTCTCTTACCTGAAATACAACTTCTGTAGTTATTTGGAGTGGTAATTGTCCTTTGCAGAACTGCAAAGTACAGATAAGGTATTATTTTTATATTAGTTACTCAGTTGTTAATTACTACGTAATCAATCTATTCATCCGCTCAATAAATGCTGAATCTAAACATTTTTAGTTTACGTTAACTTAAGAAAAACACTTGTATCAGGTTTTACCGGGAATGAACTAGTCCATTTACAAAACGATCGCATATCTCTCCAATGTGATATTAGAGGGCAGTACTTATTAAACATGGTGCCACCATTAAGAAGAATATAAAGAACCTGTCACGTGACCTGCGCCTGAAAGAAAATGAAGGACGAGTCTACTGTTCACATTAAGGGAACAACGAAGTGTTTTGTAATTTGTTTGTAGTGTTTTCAATTATACCCTAGTTTAATCAATACTTTCTAAAAAGGTATATTTTATGATTTTCATTGCAGATGATTCACGTTTAAGTTTTTATTTCAATCGTCCACCGATCATTGTATGAATAAGACATAGATATGTGTAAAATAAAGAGAGAATATGTACTATATGCGTTATGAATAGAGTTACTCAATTGACTTCAATTTCATTTAAGTTGACGTTCTGTCAATTGTCGGTCGCTGTCATTCTTGCATCATTCTGTATTTTTGGTTATTAATTACTGTCACTTGTTACTTTTTAAGGTTAGTATTTCAACACACATCTTGCCAGCACTGTTTTAGTAACTTTCTAATTTTAACCAGTAACTAAATAGTAAATGCTCAAATTGACTCAGAAGTTGTTTTTAATATTGATTCATATGCACATACTAAGACGCAGGGCAAGAAGTTTACAAGTTTATTTTCTCATTTTCCGATTAGAATAATTGTGTAAGTTTGTCCTCTTCGGGTAATGTGTGGATATTCGCTTCGTGATACAAGTTTAGATTACATTATCGAATTCATTTTTTTGTTTTTGTCGGTATTTGTGCGTTTTTCATCTTCAACACCGCTACCATTGTTTTAATACGTAAGTAAAGTCAGTGGCGTTTACTTTTATTCATTTGTTTTCTTCCTACAACAGTATTTTGTTTGTTATCTAAACACCGCCCGCTCTCCATAATAAATTTCTTTATATGAACTTCTGATATAACCTGCCCTTGTTCATGGCTTTTATTGATTATGAGAAGGCGTTTGACTGCGTTGAACACTGGGCAATAATGAAGGAACTTAACTGTGCTAGAATAGATTCCCGATATACAACACTGATAAGTAATATATACAAACACGCTACAGCAACAATTAAATTACATGCATATAGTGATAAATTCTCAATTGATAGAGGTATTAGACAAGGAGACACAATGTCTCTAAAATTATTTAATTTGGCACTTGAAGGAATATTTAAAAATCTGGACTGGTCAAATAGGGGTATTAATGTAAATAGGAAAAAAATGAATCATTTAAGATTTGCCGACGACGTAGTTTTATTTACAGACAACAAAGACGACTTACAAATTACGATAAACGAATTAGAAAAAACGTCTAAGAAAATAGGTCTAAAAGTAAATTTAAACAAGACAAAGACAATGTGCCTTGAGAACCCACAAATAAACATAAATGGATCTATCCTAGAAAATGTCAACGAATGTATATATCTAGGACAAAATGTAACATTAAGAAAGGAAAACAGAGAACACGAGATAGATAGAAGAAGACGTCTGACGTGGGCAGCTTTTGGAAAGCTAGCTTATGTTTTAAAAAACAACAAAATACCCCAACGCTTGCGAACTAAGGTATATGACCAATGTATACTTCCCATAATGACATACGGCGCTCAAACATGGACATTAACGAAACAAGTAAAAACAAAACTGGAAGTCACTCAGCGAGCAATGGAGAGAGCAATGATTGGAATTACAATACGAGCCAAAAAAGAAATGAATGGATAAAAAATAGAACTGAGGTCGCGGATGTAATGAAAAGAGTGACGAAATTGAAATGGGAATACGCAGGACATACAGCTCGGATCAAAGACATAGGTGGAACGTTAAAATCCTCCAATGGAGACCATGGGCAGGCAAGAAACAGCGAGGCAGGCCAATAATGAGATGGCAAGACGACATTAAGAGAGTAGCAGGACTGCCATGGATGAGAATCGGCACAGAATCGTGCTACATGGAAGAATTTGAGGGAGACATATGCCCAATACTGGGCGCAATGAGGGTTAAAGAAGAACTTCTGACAAAAATCTTAGCGGGTGTAGCTAATGATTTTTTGTTCTTTCCCAATTACTAAAAATTACCCTAGTAAATTGTGAAACCGTAACAAACTGGTTATTTGTAAAATATTGTGGATTAGTTTTGAAATACGTACTTGGTTAAATCAATTGCCCATTGGGGTTTTAAAATATCACTTGATTTTGCATTGGATCAGCAATAAGTCAGTAGTTATTAAGAACCTAGAACAGGTGTTTACCTTTAAATGCTATGTTCATGATGGCACTATAAAAGGAGCACTAATTATTTTGCAACGAGCTCTAAGACGAAACAGTAGCGACAATATTTTCCAAGTAGTGAATAATTAATTTTTATTTGTATACTATATCATGGACTCATTATTTCAGTATTTGTCGAGATTTGTAATAAAATAGTTCATTATATTGCTATTAACAGAAGCATCTCATTTTGTGTTGAACTCAGAAACTTTCTGCCAAAGAGATTCAATGTGGACAACCAAAGCGCGAAAATCACAGACGGTTTTTGTTTTTTAAATATTATTTAAAACATTGTCTTAGACCCATTTTTACAAGCTACACTTTTATGATCAATACAATCAGCCCAAAATCAAACTTAATGTATACCTACATAACAATGATTTTCATACATATAATCATAACGTTTGTCACAATATTTATAATTATTATTACGTCAATTAAATATTGAAAAGGTGTTAATCAAAGCCTTTTCAATTATAAAATATTAATTGTTTTATGTATAAAGTTTGTCGAAGACGATAGGCGATTTTAAAATTTTTAGAGAGTGTTACATTTAAATGAACGTACTGTATATAATTTCAATATTTCTACGCCATTAATGCAAAAAAAATTATTTAAATAATATCAAACTTTTTCACAATTTTTCTTCATCACTTCCATTGAATATTTTCTGTCAAATTTTAGTCAAATTTAGTTATTTCTGTTGCATTTTACAATATTTACAGATTTATATAGCTAGGAATTTAACAACGCTCATTCCGATTCATTAAACAAATATTTAAAAACGAACAAAGAATAAGAAAATGTGAAATTGTGTAATTAATTACAAAGAACAAAAAACTAATTAAAATTAATCAAAAGTACAAGTTAAAAGGTATTTGTTACAATCGATTGAATCCATTTATTTACACAGTTACAATGTTATAATACAAGTTACAATTTATAAGTGAATGTTGTACTAAAAGGTTTTTTTTTCTACTTTCTTGCTTTCATTAATTTATAAATTTCGTCGGAAGTATTTTGGAATGCAGTCTGGTTTAGTTAATTGCGAATATCCATTAGTTTGCAATCTCTGAAACATCGTCTTCAATCATTACCGATGCTTTCATTTCAATTACAAAAATACTTCAGATATATGACCTATTAGATGCATCGTTAAGAATCTTAAATCACGTATTTTAATTAAAAATTTTTACTGTTACAATGATGGTTCTCAATGCCCCAGAGAATGCCTTTTAGTAATATCGGTGATGCAGTCATCGCTCATTATGCACACCTGTTTGAGTGCATTTTCTTTCGGGTACGTTGTTTTGATTTAACTTTTTTTCTTAAGTGCTCTTCGAAAACTCTTTCACTTTTAATAACGCAAAAAAATAAAATTCTGCATTTTTATCTGATGAAGATAAACGTAAGTGAAGCATCACAGAACTGCACATACGTGTGACTAATAAACTAGGTATCATCTGTGATTTTATTAATTAAGAGCTTTGTTTAAAAGTTGACTTTGGCATAATTCATTGCTTTTATTAAGATAATAATTGATTAAAACAATAGTGGGCACTTGATACATTATCTGTCAAATTTATATTTATAAATGCAAAACTTGGTTCTAAAAAAATTATTAGAAAAATTTCTTTAATGCAATGTTTAGCCTAAATGCAAAATTTCAGTTGCATAAGATAATTAAAACTTCTCTTTCATTTTTTTGTAAATTGCAACTTTGTTTGCTAGAAAACATTTCTTAGACCTGTAACCCACAAATTCCACATCAAAACAACATGGTATGCAATGGGCCGATTTTTTATAGAAAACTGATGTCATTTTTGGATTCTACGTCAAAAATTAGTCTATATCCAATTTCTCGTCTGTTCTATTGCCCTGTACAACAATAATTATTTTTTTATTGATTTTCAGTCATTCCTGACAAACGTTTTGACTTTTTTTTTCTAAAAGCAATATTTTTAATAAACAAATAAGTGTCGCACATGATTCTTATCGAGAATTTAACGCAGAATCTGAAAATCGTATCAGAAACTAAAAATTTCCAATTGGAACATGATAAACGCTTATTTTTGCTTTTTGTTACTTTTTTTCAAATTTTTTTATTTAAATGCATATTTTTATTTTTCGACTTTTATACGCTGAATCTATTATCAGATAGTCAAACTTTAAGATAATCAACAATTTTTGTTGGGGAATCCAAGTTTAACAGGTGAAAATTCATTTTTTCCACGACATACTTAGAAAACGGACGTTTCTTCTCTACAAATAGTGAGGAAAATTCGTTTTTTCTCACTAGCGAGGAAAATAATGTGTTACAAAAATGCCTCTTTAAAAAAATGTAAGAATGTGTTATTAGAACTATATGCGCCTAGTACTTAGTTAAACAATTTAATTTAGTATTCAATCAGGTTCGTTTAATTTAATATCTTATCGACTTTACAAATTGCTAGCCTACATTTATTGGTTAGAATTACGCGGCTGCGCTATGACAGACCGATACTACAGAATACTGTAGCGAGACTATTGGGACACACCTATTATCTACTTTTGCTTTTACGTACAAATATGTGACAAAATTCTGTAACAATAAGTTACGTTTACAATATTACTTCTTTTATTAGGTTGTTTTTTTGGGGAATGTCGTGGAAAAAATGTTGTGTCTAACACATAAGGAAAGCCTTTTTCCACTCTCACTTTAATGGCTCACTCGCTACGCTCGTGAGGCAACTCGAGCTCGAGTAGAAATAAGAATCGCTTTACTCACTTGTTGGACAAATAACTATTGTTAACATTTCATTTATTTAGTTAATACTAGTATAATTTAGTTTTTCAAAAAAATTCTTTTTATAAAAAAAGTAAGTGTTGCACATGATTCTTATAGGAAATTTTCCGTAGAATTCAAAACTATTGTCTAAAACTCAAAAAAGTACATCAATTACATTAAAACTAACTTTTTAATTGAAAAAACGTCCATTTTTTTGTTACGAACAAAAAAAAGAGAGTAGCAATGGTATATTGATAAAACAGGGTGAAAATTAACTGCAAACATAAATTTCAACTTTCTTTTTATTGATAAGGTCAAAGACCAAGCAATATTCGGGATCGGTACTAACTTTTTTATATTGAAGAATGTGATCGTTTGATGGAACGAATTCATGGAAGTTGCGTGTACCTGGAATTGTAAATGCTTTGATGGTTTCCAAACTATTTCGCAGTAAATATCTGTAATGCGTTGCTTGCAGAAGACCAATAATTTTTCAATACTGAGAATTTGCTCCTCGTATGGTCGTCGCAAACTTTCGTTCGTTGCCTCTTGTTTTATGGTTCCTCCGATTCCGTCGGATGGTGACTTGCCATGTGATGTCGCAAAAAATGACCAGGTGGCGCTGAGTTCATATTTTGCAACGTGTTCGCACATGTACAAGAAATTGTTGCAGTTTTTGTACTGGCCTGGGCATCCATCGAACATGAGGAAGATTTTTTTTGAGATAGTCCATAATTCGATCTTGGAAAGCATGAACGATAGTTGTGTCACGTTTTAAACCATCGGAGAGATAACACAAATTTTGATGTTCTAATTTGTTTTCTTTTTCATAATAAATGACAGCAGGATGAACAGTGCAATTATTTTTTGTCCAATTATGCTTGGGCTTGGTCTTGAGCAATAAAATTGTAATTTTTGCTAAAGTATATCAAAATTACACAAACATCATTTTCCAGCGAATCTTTTAACTTCTGAAGGTGTTTAAACTGTTCTGTGGTAGTGTAGGCGTGAGACAGAAGTTTGTGAAAAGCAGAACTGAAATTGTCGAAAACTCAGATTTCGGCATACTGCGAGTGATGAGTTCGGTCCTATCGGTGCTGACCCACTGTTTGAATTTTTGAATTGAATCACCCTGTCTTCATCTTGGCTGTCATCTTCTTCTGTTCCTTCTTCAAAATCAGCTCCTGCCAGAACGTTGAACAAACATATCCCTCAGAATTTGATTGATTTTCTTCTCCGTAGGACATGTTGTGCACTCGCGCAGCATACATTTTTTGTTCGTCGGAACACAAACAAGCAGCAACATAACATCTTTCAACGTGAACCTCGAACCGATAACATGGAGTTGTAATTCTACATTCTGATGAATAGTGCACACACAGATAGAATGAGTACCTGGAGACCCGGCAAGCACGCACCATTTTGGTCGAAGAGCACAGAATGTAGAAAATCCGATTTCGACGTTTGGATGTGCTATTTTGAACGTTGCATACAGTTCTCGCAATTGTTTTTGTTTGTAAACTTTTTTTCCCACGCTGACGCAGTCTTTTTTCCCAGGAAGAATTTTGGAATTTTCGCTTGTTTCATCGCAATTACTTTCTGCGTCACTTCATTGGAAAGTTCTCTATTTCCACCTTTCTTGTCTGGAACCAAATACACTCCTTTTGCTTCTCTCAATTTGCAGGCAGCAGCAGCAGTATACCGCGTTATCTCCAAATATTCTTGTACTTTCTTTTGTTCCAAATTTGGAACTAGTGTCAACAGCTGAAGTTTTGTAGCGTAGTTACAAGATTGGATAGCAAGTTTGATCTCTTCCATCAAAACATTAAAACGTCCTTCTCCTGATATGAAGAGAACACTCAATGTCTTCAGTCAGGTGATACGCAGTTTTCAGTTTTTACACATCACGTCTTTGACTTCCTGAATTGTTCGTTTTAAATACGACACATTTCGTGTACCATCAAAGTTGATACGATCCAAATTCAAGTGATCAAATATATCTGCAATCTGTCCCTTGCACACTTGAGAATCAGTGTTTGAATAGTTAGAGGTTGGTTGTGACCAATTTTGGCTGTCAGGATCACTTAAATCTGAAACACTTTCTGCATTCCTGTTTTTTGATCAACTTCATTCAGATTTTGTTGCAGTGACTTACGACACGAATCGCAATACTTCATCCCAGGAGCCACGTTTACGTTCAACTTAGTCTTCAGTTCTTTAGCAACGTCAATTGTCACTTCCTGTAGACCTTTCGAAATACGAGTCTTATGTCGAGAATTTGGATCAAAGCATACTTTTTAATTGTTGGCATACCACTTGATGTATGTATCGTAATGAGTTTGGCACAGTTTTGAATTTGGCAGAAAGGTATTCAAACCTGAAAAAAAAGAATTAATGCACGGTTTCTTCATAATTAAATTATCATTCATTATTATTTTAACATCAAATACGGTACCTGTTTGCCACTGCACCAATTCCTTATTTTCATCAGATAAGCTTTCGAAAGTGACATTTTTTGAATGTTTAAATAGTTTCCAACGATACACCTTGACTTATTACCTGAAATTAAATAATTACAAACATTGAAAATTATTTGAAATTACTATCATAATTACATAATTTTACGCTTCAATAGGTTATGGCAATTAAGAAAATTTGAATCACATCAATACTAACCTGTACTATTCATGATCAACAGGAACACTATGTAATTATTCGTTTAAACTTAATCGTTCTGCCTCATTCAATTAAAATAGGCAGTGAAGAAAACGAAAGGTTATGTTTATTTGCGCTACGCAAACACGCCGGTAAGATGAAAATAAGTCAGCTGTTTGACTTCGAGAGTTACTGCAGGTGTCCAGTACTAAACGGCGCTTTATTCAAAATAGGAAATACAAAAGCGATATAAAAAACAGAGAAACGACTATTTAGACTTGACAGATTAAAAACTTTAAACACTTAGGCTTATCATTGATTTTCAAGCCTGTTTATTTAACTTACTATCTCTATTCTCTTTTTTTTCGTAGCAAAAAGAGGACGTTTTTTCAATTAAAAAGTTTGTTTTTAATGTAACAGATGTACTTTTTTGAGATGAAACAACACTTTTGAATTCTACGGAAAATTTCCTATGGGAATCATGTGCAACACTTATTTTTTATAAAAAGAATTGTTCTGAAAAACTTAATTATACAAGTATTGAATAAATAAACGGAATGTTAACAAATAGTTATTTATGTAACAAGGACAAAAAGTGCACTTTTATGTACGAGACTGAATTTGCTGGCCGAGGCGTTAGCCGAGGCAAGCAAACAGGCGAGGTTATTAAAAGCACTTTTTCCGAGGTACATATTAATTTTTCCGTTGACCTTAAATTAATTAATTTTCTATTTATTACCGTTTACTGAAAACAAAATGTTTAGTAATTTTAAACAAAAATTTTACGTTTGTTCTGATTTTACTGTACCTAATGTTCACTTCACCGTTCAGTATTGTAACATTTGTGTCAAAATTTATTAAAGGAAATAAAAGCTTTCCGCGTTCGAATATTGTACCGATAAAGCATTTGTTTACAACAATCACATAATTTTTATAAGAGCACTTGATTATGATAGGTAATAGGTAAAACATGTACTTTTTATAATTTATTAAAATAATAAAAATTACATTTAGGTAGTGTTATTTTGAAGTATATTTAAAAATGTAGTTATAGTTGGAAGCCTACCCTCAAAATTAATGCATTTCTTTAATTGTTTATGATCAAAGATGTAATGAAGTTTCTCATATCAAACACATTAAAGTCGATTCTTACTAATAGGACATATAATAGTTATAAGACTGAGTTTGTACCGTGGTCAGACTTATAATCATTTTATATTCAATAAAAATATTGCCTGACCGTAAGAAAGTATGCAAACGTAGTTTTTGATTCACTCAAAAATGTTTCAAAAATGTAATAATCTTCTTTCAGCTTATTGAAAACTGTGAAATTCACCTTGTTTTTGTGTACGAATAAATCTTGAACCCAGTAATGTTGATGGCTTATATGATTCTATTTTTGTTTTTCCTGCGACAGAATCAATATTCAAATGATTTTTCACAAGTAATTACTGTTCTTGTGTTTTCCATTAGCATTATTACTTATTTACATCAATCAAATACAGTAATAGAAAGGTACCCATAATTAACTCACTTCTACTGTAAGTTTTGTATTTTATGATCGTGAAAATTTTGTATCGGAACTCCGCTTCTGTATCAAAATGTTACCTAATAAAATTGTCTAAAGCAATCTCAAGTCGTATGAATTCTGTCTTACCTTATAAATGAATAACTTTAAAGAAGTTAAAGTGTTACATATTGAAAACAATGTATCGAGTATTGTGAGATTACAACCAGGCTCTTCTATATGCTTCGCACATTGTAGAAACTATAAACAATTTATTAATATCATTTCAAAGCACTTAAAATCATTTACTTGTAATTTGAACAACAAATTGTTTTTGTTCAAAGTTGTGTGGGATTGAGAAATTGAGGTTATAAATGGAAGTAAACAAACAATATTCTGCAGTATCTAAAATGTTTCAGTATGTACCTAAAGTACTGTAATATCCTATGTAGTCACTAAATTCATCCTTTCTTAAAAATGGGTTTTCATACTGGTTACTTCGACTTTATTTAATTTGACATAAAATAATAATTGACATTGACAGATGTTTGCGGACGAAAAGTATTACAGTTAAAAAGTGTTACTTTATGATTATTCAGGGAGTACGTAAAACTCAATTTTATAATGAGGTCGACGGAAAATGAATTTTCATCTGTTAAACTTGGATTCCCCAACAAAAATTGTTGATTGCCTTAGTTTGACTATTTAATAATAGCTTTAGCTTTTAAAAGTCAAAAAATAAAAATATGTATTTATTGAAAAAAATTGAAAAAAAAGTAACAAAAACCAAAATAAACGTTAATCATGTTCCAACTCGAAGTTTTCTAGTTTTTGATACCATTTTCATATCCTACGTTCAATTCTCGATAAGAATCATGTGCGACACTTATTTGTCTATTAAAAACATTGGTTTTAGAACAAAATAGTCAAAAACGTTGGTCAAGAATGACGAAAATGATATCAGTTTTTTCTACTACAAAATCGACCCGTTATTTATTTTTTTTAATTATAATATAAAAAAATTTATTTTTTTTTTTTTAAATTCGGCCGTGCATGCCATGCTGTTTTCATGTGAAATTACCTCATTATTATAATTAATTTAATTATAGGCACTGGCGGATTTAATTTTTTGTGGTTGGTATCAATCTGTATATTATAGCATATTTATCATAAACCACCATCTAGAAAATTTTAGTAAATCTCACTTTCGCTAGTACTAATCCGGAAAGTTAATTTTTTCAAAATTTTTTTGAAAAAGTTACGCCTACTAGAATAAATTAGAATAATTACGGTGTTTTTTAGAACTTATTAGTCGTCAGTTAAGTTAATATAAATTATAATGAGTAATCTTGTGTATATTTATACGAATTAGAAGAAATGTATGTGTTAAAATAAATAATAAGTTTTTTTTCAATTGAGTGTAATAAAAAATTTTATTACACGCAAAAGCGTTGAATTATATTTTAGCAGCGCACTCTATATAAGTTACTATATTCAGCAAAGAAATTTTTACATTTACTAGAATAATAAAGCAATTGGAAAAAATATTGTATTAAATTCGTTATATAAGGGGTCTATTGTTCAACGTTGAACAATAGACTGCTTATACAACTAATTTAATAATATACTATAATTCGATTCAGGCTGTTTTTATTAATTCTCGCGGTTTGTGAATGCGATAACAAAAACAATGATAAGGTTTGTAACAATGCTTTGTGTCTAAAAATACACGTTTGGAAACACTAATTTAAAACTATATTTATACGTAAGGGCCCTTATTATCATAAATTCCGTTAAAGATTATGTCAAAAATTTTGTGCATTTAACGCAATGGAAGGCACACAAAAATCTAATTTTTGAATTGTTTTAAATTTAATATTTAAATACTATAGTTTGTTGTTGCTAAAATTATAAAGGTAAAGACTTTTTATTTGATAATTTTACTCTTTTTAATTAAACTGTTTTGATGATAATAATGGGTATTATTTTTTAGATTGAATTAAATTTTATTTTGCAAAAGTGTTGCAATTTACAAAAAAATGGGCAACAAATCTATAATTTTACATACCCAAACTTTTGAGTAGGGGGTTGAAATTCATTTAGAAACACTTTTTCATTTTTTACGTTTAAGAGGTAGAATGCTTGATGCCACTGGACGGACGGTATGAGAAATCTGTTTATGAGGTCTTCGTTTGTTTTTGTGCGAGAACACTTAGTGTAAGCCTTTCCAAACCTCTTGAGATCTTTATTTCCTGTCTCTTGAGCCTCCTCTGACAGCTGGCCGATAGGTAGAATGTCAGGCGAGATGACGTCTGAACCATGCAGCAAAATTGTATGCACACTTACCGTTTATGTGTTTCAACGTTTATGCCAAACCCACAAGCTAGGGTCTGAAGAATAATAGCACAACGCTCAATTAAGTACCGATTGAGCCCTGTTATTTCAAATAAGCGACATACAGAGTTTCCGTCGTTTTGGTTGTTGCAGATTCTTCCAGTTTCGGCTGATCAACCAACAAATCTATTTCAGCTCTAAATCACTTCATAATTTCTTTTTTTCGGTTCTTGATTTTATCCTGGCCCTTCTGGTCTCTAACCTTTTATTGTTGGATATACAATCTATACGCAATGTGGAGTAGACACTTGTAAAACCTTATCAAGGCGTTCAGAGTCGATGATTCAAAATTATACATGACAAGTTCGGCGGATTTCTGTGAAATCTTTTCCAGGTTATTCATTTCTTCAGGAAACGCGCTACATAGATAACAGATTTGAGAAGAAGCGTTTGAGGAAATTGCGTTACAGACTTTCCCGTGGATCATCGCCATTAGCAACTAGCAATTAGCAACTCGTGTCGTACCAGAACATGATTTCCTTTCCCGTTTCTACCTCAAGCTCAGTTGGCTGGAGGAGTTCTACTTGGCTTTGTATATACTCGGCTTCGTTTCGGAAAAGATTATTATATTCCACTCACTCATTAATGTTTAAACATATATACTGCGATGTTCTACCAGGTCCAATTTAATAACTAAAGATAATCCTACGGTGATTTCCGTGTAAATAAATCCAAATCTTGGAAATATTGTAGAAATCGGAGGAAAGAAAAACGCCAACAGTTAACTGTAAGTAACGACATGTGTGCGTTACAGTTAAATGTTGGCATTTTTCTTAGTTTATACTATTCACACGTGTCAATGTTTACACGAGATGTCGCAAGACACATTTTACTTATCCATGATATATATTTATAGAACTCTTCTTGTATACATATGTATTGTTTGAATAAAATTGAAATTTACGCAGTTTTCTTGAATTGAAAGCGAATAGGACTGCAAAAGCGAGTAGATGATGGCCGCGGATACTACCAAACGATCAGTTTATCTTTCTCTATGGCACTCAAGTAAAAATCAGCAACGGCTGGAAGACGTGCACACAGCTGAAGAGGAACGAGAGAAGTTGTAAACAATGCATTATGTCGGACTATGAAGTGAGTCTTTGCCTGTAAGCGCTTTCTCCTGTATTGCCATCAAAACCCCACTTTGATACGAGTTGAAGCTCTAACGGTTTATCCTCTTCCGAGATAATTAGGAACACAATGGCCTGCTGCAGTTGTAGAATCCGTTTTGCTATGTGATCCATAAGAGATTGTAATCTTACTTCTGCAGAGTTTTGTTAACCGTGTAGGTCTCTTGACTTCTTACCCTCCGACAAGCATGACAGAACGGATAAATGTAGACATTTCTCTGTTTTGCTTAGACACTAATGTTTAGTAAACTTTGTATCAACACGTAGAGAGAGAGCTGATACTGCTGTGTAGGAGACAGGTTTTGTGGTATTCTGGGAGGATTTGTAAGCTGCCATAAGCTTCCTAGCTCTCAGTGGAGTTAATGTAGCTTGTTTGACAACGTCCGCAGCTTCTTTCCCAGCTGATCGAAGGCTTATTTGTGTCGCAAATGAAAGTTTCTCTAAGTCAGTTTTATCAATCAACTCTTTAACTCTTTGCTTTTTGACCTCTCGCTGGTACCGCTGAAGTCTCTTTCGGGACCCTTTAACTTAGTCTAGGAACATCTTGGATATTTTTTCTCCGTTTAGAAAACTAATTGTTATTTGCAAGAAACCGTTTTGCATTTCTATTCCTATTCTGGCAGTTTTTTATACAGAGTGTTGCTGTATTCGACCGGCAACGCTCTACCCCAGAGAGGTCTCGTAAATTGGTGAATTTTGATATAGAAACATGAACCTTTAAACGGCTTAGTTGCTGAGATACAGGATGTTGAAAGTTTAAAACAAAAATTAAAAATTTGCAATAAATCAAAACTACCTTTAAAAGTTTGTTTTTATTACTTCTTGAACAATTTACGCTTAACCTTTTTTCAAAATCGAATTAATAGTATGAATTGAAGCGAATTGTTTAGCAAAACACCGACGGGCAAATTGCACTGCACATAATAATTTGGAATCTGTCAGTACTTGCAGACTTTTGTTTAGAAGCAAATGTCTTTAAGACCGTTCATGTTAGCACCATAAAATGTTATTACTTTTCGACCAGAATGAATAGAGAATTAAAAAAAATATATTTACTCCAGTGGCGTCAAAAATAAGAGAGTAAAAGTTGTCACTAACCTTTATAGCGAGCAACTGGTTAAATTTTTGAAAAGTTAGTTTATGTCAAAATATGACTTTCTTGAAGAGCATATTGGTCACCAAATTTGAAAAAAATTTTAAAAGCATTTTTGATTTATTTAAAATTATTAATTTTTATTGTAAACTTTCAACACCCTGTATCTCAGCAACATGTTTCTATATCGAAATTCACTAAGTTACGAGACCTCTTTGGGGTAGAACGTTGTCGGTCGAATATAGCAACACTCTGTATATTTCTGGGCTACAATTAATTGCAATTTAATTTAATGACTAAAAGCACAGTAGACAACCACATCTAAATATTTTGTCTGACAAATTTTAATAAGACATCTTTTAATAGTGCAAGTGCAAGTGTATACGATTAAACAGGTAATAGTTATTTGTGTCATTAGATCAGAAACAGCTTTTTCGCGAGTGTGAGCACAATTTTGTGGGGCCGAGACGGTCGAAAAATTTTAAACCTTTAAAATAAACTTTTTGTCTAAGTCTTTGATATTAAAAAAATATTTTTTGGGGTTGGTATAATCACGTATAAGGTATGGTTAGATTTGGTTTTTAATTAAAAAATAGGACTCCAGACCAACTATCAGAAAATGAATCAAAGAAGGAAACAAGTTTTTAGTGTGAAACAGATAATAGAAGCATGTTAGTAACCTTAATTTAATTTTTAATGAAAATTTTGACGGCGAAGTTAAACATGTAGAAAAAAACTAACTGGGGACTCCTAACAATTACATTGGACACTGGGCTCTAGAAAATTACATGTAATGAAATTTCTATATGTTTAGTTTGGTGACTTCTAAAAAGTAGATGATAAAAGGTTTTCGAGTTCTTCACAGTGATGCTGATTTTAGAAGATGTTTTATCTTTAAACAAAATTGTTTCTAACACGGGCAGATATCCAACCCTCACTGTAATTTTTAGTTTTACCATTTTAATGTCTCCAACATTTTACACTCTCAATTAATAACCTTCAATTATTGCCTCCTAAAAGGTGCTTAATAAGTATTTTATTTTCTTTAAGGTTTACTTCAGAATGGATTTCTATTGTTTCATCAGTGTGACCTCGACTCTTGTTTGTGGTAGGGTAGTGGATTAAGAAAAGACTTTCGCATCGTTAGCGGTTGAGGTTTTCCGTCGGTTTACTAAAATCTTGAAAATATTGAACCAAACACATACTAATAGTAAATTTTTTTAACTATTTGCAAAAGAAACAATTGTTACAAAAGTTATTGAAAGTTAATTGAAATAATATGAAAGTAACAAAGAAATCGAAAGTGTGAACGGATTCACAACGAGTCAGTATTCTCAGCTGACACAATGTTAAATGTTGCTAATGTGAAGAGTGTTATGTTACAGGAATGAGGACTGTAAGAAGAAGAAAATGGATACAGACCAGAAGGACTTTCTAATGGTTTACAAACGATGTTAGAAGATACAGAATGTCGAGAACATAAACCTAAAATAATTTGCTCACCTTTGTAAGATGGACATACGCGGTTATTCCGATCTGCCTCCCACGAGTGAAAAAAAACAGTAAGATAATTAAATCGTCAATGTAAATGACAAATTTAGACGAACAAGGATATTAAAACTGGGCGACGGTTGGGGGTGGACCAGCAACATACATGATTAATCTCAAATATGTAATATAGTGCCAAGATATAAGTTGCTAGTAGAACTAACTAATTAAAACTTCATTCTTTTTATTTTAAGAATATGGCACATTTAGCCCTTAAAGTTAAATAATCTTTAAAAGCCACAACAGTGAACGATAATATACCTAACATCTTAATATTTTGAACACCTTCAATAAATTTCAAGCGACACATTGTTTCAATATTTGTAAATGCAAATGATTACAGAAGTGGGTGGGTATAAACCAGCAATATGCATATGTAGGTAGCTTACATGTATTTCAAAATAAAAATAACGGTGCGCTTCAAAGCTGCAAGCAGGGACATTCACTGTAAGACATTGATCCTTAAAAAATTGCATAAACCTATTTACATAATCTTCAACAACAACAATTCAAATAAGAAACGGTTAATGTTACAGAAATGTTATGTAAATTATGTTTTAGCAGAAGATTTTGGAACGAGGTAACGAGGAAGTTTAATTAAGTTTATTGTAAATATACAATAAGAAAATTTATTTAAATAATGATTTCTGTCAAAAGTAATGTAATAAAAATCTTCGGAATAATTAATACAATACTATATTCATTAGATTGAGTTCTAGCGATAACTGTATGAATTATTGTTGTAGCTATTATGATGACCACAACAATGGCCAAAGCAGCTGAAACATTCAGGAAAAGCTGCAATGTTCGGACACCTGCCTGTCCATCGTCTAAAAGTAACATGAGGTATCACTTAGCCACCCCCAACATCACCTGTTCCTCCTATATACATGCCAATATTGAAATCAATAATAGTTGTTGATTTGCAACCTGTTATCGAATCGACGAATTGACTATAAAAGCATTCGTAGCTGTAATTCAAAATAAATGAGAGCGAACGTTGATAAGTTTATCTCATTTGTATCTGTCTCGTAATGATCATTTAAAAATTTGCAGAGGCGTAGAACGTTGTCGAGAATTAAATCCAAGATAATCTAGTGGAACAGGTCAACCAAAATAGCGTTAATACGTCGTTCACACCCGCGATAGCAAAATCTACAGAAATATGTTAGTGTTACAAATTTAACAGGCACTGCGAAGCGATTTATTACAACGAGCTTACTGAAAAGTAAACTGCCGCTGTTGGAACATTTACAAATATACGAACGCGAACACAGGTGATACTGTACATGCTACACTCAACTATGTGTGTACATCACGACTATTGTGTATGTACCAGAAAGCGTTCAACAAAAATACATCCGTGCAATGCGGTAAATCATAATTAAACACTGGTTTACATTGTCAACCTACCGAAATAACTTAATTTCAGTAACGCTCCGTTCAATTTACTAGAACCGATCCGCTTCCAAATGTCATTTATATCATTCTGAAACTTGAAAAAATTAAAAAAATGCGATTATAAATGATAACATGTATTAGACATAAAGTCGACAAATTCCTTTTCAAAATGTGTTAATTAAAACATAGTACATACAATTTTTCTAAATAACTTTTGCTCAAGAATTCCGCGCTACAATTAGCTGTTTCTTTTTATGCAATAATTGAACCTATGATCGTATAAATTTTCAACTCGAATCATTATTATATTATATAACAACGGTGAATAATAAACTTGTAAGAGGACAAAGTAACGCATGTATGTTTTCCAAAAAGGAATAAAATTGCATTATAGAAAGAAAACTTACAACTCTTTTCCTTTCCTAATTTTTGGTGCAATTAGTATTCTTAAATGTATTGTAAAACAATTGTGGGTTAAGCACAAGTTTTTAATTATGTTGAAAGAAAAGTTGTGTATAATTAAAATTTTATTTCTAAAAAAAATCTACAGAATCAAATTTGGATATTTCAATTCGACCCATGCAACGAAAAGTATAGTAACTAGATTTGAAATAATAATGGTTAAATAAATATCTATACTGAGTCATATATTAACAAGGATGCAATAAATTTCAGGTAATTTTATTTTAAATATGGTAGAATGAAAGATATCGTAAAAAATGTTCTACCAGAATTTGCAAAAAAGTGATTTTTTGACTTAAGTTTAATTACTTATATACTTAACTAGTAACCAAACCCATTTGAAAATAGGCCTAATCTAGACAAACCTGAAATTAAAGACGTTAGGTCACCGCTACAGGTCAGAGGTCAAAGGTCAGGTCAACTTGTGACCTCGCCTAAGATCAGCGCCTGGACGTCCTGAACAATTTGACGTATCGATTTCGAAATCTGTTCAGCCGTTTCGGAGGAGAAGACGAACATACATACATACAGACAGACAGACAGACAAACAAACCGGACCACGATTTTTCGTGTGTAGATTATAGTTTTCGATAGAAATACTTTATAAAAGAAGACTAGTTAAGATATACTGTTAAATGTTTATTTCTTAAAATAATAAAAAAATATGCTTACAAAATGCTTCAGAATGCTTAAATTAACATGTATAATACTTATTTTTATTATATGGCACAAAATCTTAATATCTTAAATAAAAATTTATGTTTATGTGTCGATTGAGCACTGATATCTTCATTTTCTTGCATTTCTGGTGCTGTTTGAGTCAGAGAACGATAAAATTGGTGATACAATTGTCGTATGCTTAAAGTCTCGCAAAGGTCTAGCAGACCTTTTAATTTTTTTGAATCTAAAGGTATAGGTGACAAATACAGTTTCGGTAAACTAGTTAAATTAATAGTTTTTGCAGCACTTCTTCTATTTGTACTCTTTCTAAGATTAATAGTTTTATAGTTTTTATTGTGTAAGTATTTAAACTTCATTACATAGGGTGTATCTTTTTCAAAGAAGGACTCTTATTTTATTTATCTTAAGCTTATTATTAAAGTCGTCGTTGTTCCAGTTTTTCCCACTCATAAAGTTTTTAGGTTAAAAGTCATTATTTGTCATTTCGGTACTACATAAGGTGTTCCTGTAACTTTATACGTGCGGATTAACATGACCCATTGATCCGTAGTATACACATAAGATTTTCTCTTTTGGCATTTTCTATGACTGCATGCATACTGTAGCCTTCATTTTGCGTATGCCCTTTTTCAAAAATCTATGTATCATTTCTAGTTCTAGAACATTCGAAATATCAGCAAATAGAGAAAATATAAATCTATTCCCCGCAATTATGGGACTCCCTTGTCTTTCTGTTTCCTGATGAACTGAAGTAAACAGCTTCCTATTTCATTGGGTCCTCTTTTAGCGATGGTTTCATTCCATACATAACAACTGCTTTTATTATTTCTTAGGTCGTAGATTGTAAAGTTATACGTAGCCAACTTGCTCTTATAATATAACTAAGCACTTTTTTGTAGGTGGAAACAAGCAACGCATAAGGTTTTGTTATCCAGAGCTTCGGTCTTGTTTGTTTTGTTTTTCAGATTCCGAACAATTTCTATGTATTACGTCTTTACGTCTTAGGTATTGTTAATCCTTCTTTTAAGTACATTTTTGTGGATTTCTTTCTATTGTAATGGGAGAGAACTGTGGGAAACAATTTTATGTGGTCCCTAATAATATTTTTCACAATTTTGCTGATTTTGTGAGGTCTGTTTAAATGCTTTCCCCGAGTATTTTCTTTAACTAACCCTATTGTTTCTACTCTAGACAGCGCTGTAGTAACCCACTGTTCCGATATTCCATGGGTGTTTAAAAACATTTTTTTACAAACTTGAACTTCATTGTTATTTTTAAAAAGTAATACTTCCTTGAATAGGTTCTTCGAGACAGTTCATTTGTGCTAATTTTTTTAGCTTCTTGTTTGACAAACTTAGCTATGTATTCCCACTGCTTAGTGTGGTCTCCAATTATCCAAAAGTTTTCAAAAATATGTGTTCTGTTTTCTTCAGTGGCTACATTTATTTCTACAATTGTTTGCGCATGGGTCTCTAATGCCTCTTGCCGGAATAAGTTTACCCTTTCGATTTTTATGTTTTTCACCTAAATTAAGCTGTCGTTTCGTAGTAACGTCTTTCAATTTTTAGGATTCCTTAAACGCCTTCTGCATTTTTTTCTTTTAGGTTCCATTTACGTCGTCTTATATATTTTTTTTTAACATCAACAGAGGATTCACTTGAAGAATTCTCACCTTTATTGACATAATTTGGATCAACATCAGAGACGTCCGTAAAGTCCTGAAAATCGTCGTTTTCACTAAAATCATCATCTTGTTCTATACTTGGAATAGTTGTTGATGTTCTGGATTCTTGATCATCTACAATGTGGTATTTATTTTTGTGGATGCGAAATTAGTATCATCATCTTATTCTATACTTAAATTAGCTGTTGATGTTACGGCTTTCTGATCATGGTATTTATTTTTAGAGGATTCGAAATTAGTATCTGGGACTTCAGTTTCTTGTTGAAGTGGATCGTTATCACGATTTTCATCTAAAATTATAAATCAGCAGAACTCCACATTGTCTGATATTAATAAACGTCAAATAACGAATGGAAAGTATGAATATGTTGGATATAAAAAATGTGCAAAAATATTTTTGTAAATTGGCTTGATAGAATATGCTAAAATTCTATTCAGAACTGCACTATTATATATAAAACTCATATGGAAAGTTTTATAAAAATCTATACGATGATTTTCCTGACATTTTATTTATAAAATGTGGAGAAAAAATCAGATACGTTGTAGGAAAAAAAGTTACATTTATTATTAAGAAAAGGTACACTACGAAACAATTTGATAAATTGAAGTAAACATTTCAGTGTCGTCCAACAATATTTAAATGAATCTAACTGCTAAGCCGTTATACGAACGCTTCGTACGATAGTACGTCGAACAGAACTGGGTATTCTCTCTTTTACAAAACGAAAATGAAATTGCAATTTAGAAAAAAATGGTTCAAACTGAAGCTATAGACAGTAGAATTTCAAAAACTTTTCTCCCTCAACTTTTTTTGAAAAATTGGTATTGGTGGAGATATTGTTACAACAATCATTGTCACGTGATTGTTACATCTCAGTAATCTTATCGGATCAAAAAATAGTTTAAACAAAAGTTATTATAATTAAATTACAAACAACTTTTATTTGAAAGAAACATGTGTAATATAATTATTTTCCTAAATATTTTCAAAATACCAAAATCTGTGTAGGTTAACGGTTTTTGGATACATAGATTATATATATATATATAGTTAATCAGATCTACGGAATTATAAATTTGTGGTTTTTTTTAAATATGGTTTACATACAGACGGCCACTGGATACAATTTTTTTGTCTTATTATAACGTACTAACCTTAATTCATCGAAAAAAGTTTTAGTTTCGAAACCGTCGCATAACTCCCCATCTTATTTATAAGGTGTGGAGTAAATAATGTGTACTTTTTGATAATTTTGAAATGAAATTGATAATGTTTTAATTATAAAATACGAATTATAATAGTATTGTTCGTAAAATAGATAATCATTTTTGATTTTTATTTCACAGGAAATCTGTCATTTAATTGTGCTTTGAGTAGGTGTTCAAAATGTATGTATTTTTACTCTCTCGTATACCTCGAGGGAAAGTATTGTAATCGCGCTTTGTAAAAATTATGTATGTATGTATGACCTAGAGGCCAAACAAATAGAACAATTTGATTCAAATTTTATATTCAAGGTTGTCTAGGTTCTTCAGAAGTACTTTTGTTTCTATACCTAAAATAAAAATACAAAATTGAAAAAAATCAATTTTCTCGAAAACGACTTTCTTTAAAATTTGTAGATGTATACTACATTACAATGTTTACAAAATAGCTATCGTCGTTTTTCTAGAAAAACTCAATTAGTTTTTTCGAAAACGACTAGAACAAGTTTCCTCAAAATTATTTTTTTGGACAATAAATTACGGTATTAATACTATAAACTTTTTGACTGTCTAAAGGTTTCTTAAAGATACTTTATTCTTTTTTTCCAACCCTTAAAGTTAAGGGTGTAAAATTGAAAAAATCTATTTTCTTGGAAACGGCTCTTATGAATTTTTTTAAAATTTGCCCACGTATACTACATTGCAATTAATTAAAAATGTTTTTCCTTAAATTATTATTTCTAGGTGGATCCCTAACAGAACGTTAGACGTACACTAGGACTATCCTGAATGATTCTAACTCAATAAAAATCAAAGTTACTTCTTATCCCACGTTTCGGTTGTTATTTGCGTAACTTTTTCAAGGTATCTGAAGAATGATGATGTTAATGATGGGAACTGAATGAAATAAAATCAAATAAGTACATTGGATTCGGTTAAACATGGAAAAACACATATAAATAGGCACATCAATTAATAAAATAATTAAATAACACAAGAATGTACATTAATAATTTTTAGTAATTTTTGCACGTAAACACAATATTTTTCGGTTTTCATAACATATTTGCAAGTTTTCATTAACTTATACGTTACATATACTATATAGTTTAAAAGCTAAGTACTGTACTAACAATCCTTAAAATGATATACAGGGTGATTCGCACTGTTAGTAATGAACAGCTAATGACATTGGAAATAACGCGTTAGTAGAAATACACGTTAAATATTACTTTTTTTTTATTGATAATTAACTATATTTTCTAAAATATCCTGTACAATACATTGACATGCTATATATTTTTAAAGCAATTAATGAGATATTTTCAAACTTTAATGGTGTGTTCCGTTTAAAATAATGTAATTTTATGCTGCCACGACTCTTTGGAACACCCTGTATAATCAAAAATATTTTAAATGTGACAAAATTTAAAAATTATATCTTATTTTCCAACGATGTTATTCTCCAATATCAGAACTTTGCGCCACCCTATATAAAGTAACTAAGAATTGTCAATTCAATAATGTGGATAATAATATAATTCCAATAATTATAACAATTTCTTCTTGCTCCATACTAAGTGTAAACTATAACATATTTTAACTTCGGCAAATTTATTCCTTCGTTCATTAAAGTGCACAAAATTCAAACTGATAATACAAACATTTTGTAACTTCATTAATGCGGTTTTGTTTTTGAAGTATTTCCTTGCACCCATTTATACTAAAGTTGGTTTGAAATTTGCAGAAAGCCGAATTTTGAGTTTTGGTATACTCAGTATATTCGTAGAAATCCAAACCAGTTCGCAGTGTGAAAAAAAGTTTTTCAATATGTTAAAAATTGAGTAGTTTCTAGGGGATAAAATCTCATAAAGCAGGTTAATACCTGTGTCAAATTAAACGTCTTACTCAGTTTTTCAGCAGAATTTCACTAATTATGACTTTTCTCGACATGGCCTACCACAATTATGTGGAATTATTAATCAAAGAAAAAAACCAAGTGTACATACGTTGTTAAAATAATCATTTTAGGCAGATTAGGTAGGTTAAAATAATATGTAGGTTTAAACCAATTTTTAAACACCATCGTAAACTGCATTGTGATTAAACACCATAGAAAAATAACTGAAGGTTATAGAATGGAATCTGTATAGTAAAATGTTGTACGTTATAATGTAACTCCTTCTCTGGTTGTAAGGAAAACTACTTAGCAGAGATACGAACCCAATATCTTAGATGAAAACCTAGCAAAATGGCGGAAAATTTGAATAATACAGGTTTATTTTATATGAAACAGAAATTATGGATATATTCAGCTGATTTGTCCAAATAGATTGAAAACCTTTTTTTAATTTATTTAAGAAATTTAAACCAATTCCTCCAAACAAAAACACTATAAAACATAAACGTCATCATTAGGCAGTTTCCTTGCAAATCATTTTAAAATATACAACACCCTCTTAAATCTACAGAATGTATTACAAAGATGTTTTACGATTTAAGTAGTATTAATTTATAGTAGTAATTAAAGCAGATTATTCTTCTTACAGGAGATGTTCAGAGCTTGTGATTTAAAAAAGAACCATGAACATCTTCTATAACAAGCCGAAATAATTACTACAAAGAAATACTCAACCATAAAAGAGATCATCGTACAATTAAGAGTGAACTTTGAAACTTCACGTAAAATAATTGTCGGTGTGTTCGCACTTATCAAACAAAAAATTTAACATTCATCCCTGTATCAGTAATTTTTTAATTTGGTATATTCGTGGAATTCTTTTTTCCTGGTTCATCAAAGAATTTAAATTTGCAAAAGGTATAATCTCTACAAGAAGCATACATTTTCTTAAGTTGCTTCGGAACGTGGAATGAAATAATTTCATTTTCAGTTTGTTGTAGCGGTTGTGCTAAAAATAAAAATAAACGTATCTGCAAATAAATAACTTTAAAATACAAATTCCTACCTTTAATAACACATTTCTTAATTTTGTAGAAATAGTAGAGTTATCTTCTTTGCAAATGGCACCAGAAGTGTGAAATGAATTTCATACAAAAATATTTATATGATGCATTAAACACCTTAGTGGAAGAATAGTTGTTTCTAAAACCTTTTATGCCGGATAGAACCAAATAAATTTTTTTACAAATTAAATTGACAATGGCATTAAATTAAAAATAATGACGTTAACATTTGCTGTACCATTGTGGTACCATCAACAACAGCGCCATCTCTGGTTAGGAGAAAAGCTACAAGTGTACATGTTCCGTATGAGTTTTCCAATGTCAAGTAATTTCTTGACAGCACCACAACTTATTTGAATTGCTCTATAGAGTTTTCTGACCGTGAAAAACAAGAACTGACATACGTTTTTTCTTTGCAACACAACAACTTATTTGCAAGCAAAATCTTTAGCTTAGACAACAACTTTAAACTTTGACGTCCATTTGAGAAAACTATCTATGAAGCTAATTTATTTATGGTGACCAGTAAAATGCACATTATAGATATAAGAAATTTTTATTAAAAGTTTTCTTGGGGATTTCACTTAAGCATCAATTTCTGCTTTAATCAAGATAAAAATTTACAAAAACTTTAGTCAGGTGTATTTTTTATTGTAAAAGTCAAGGTAAATTAACTTTTAGTTTAGTTCAAATTGTTCAAAATCTATCACATTTAAGCTAAACAACATTTTCAAAGTGATTGAAAAAAAATTAAAATGGCAAACATAAGTTTATTTTAATCATAATAATAATGAACAGTAAAATGTATACAGTGTGTGTCACCACGAGTGTTAACTAGTTGCGTACACAAAGACCAAAACTACAAACCGTATATTTTTCAAATTTTTAAAGACAGGTTTTGACTAATGTTGTATTTAAAAAAATATTGTAATAATTATTTACTTCTAGAAGACCGAATATAGAAGATTATACCCGCAGAATATAATCTACAAAATATAATTAAAATTTTTTAATTACTGTTCGTTGCTAGGTTGTTACTTGTTGCCAACACGAATTTATTGTTTTAAACAAAAATTTAAAAAAATTGGGAATGGAACGTCAGTTACTAAACGGCGAACAAATTTTAACCGAAATATTTGTGGCAGCTGATGAAGCAGTTTAATTTCCAACAAGTCCAAAGACTGATATGAAACGGAGCTTTTATCTTGGCAAGTTTGGATGAAAGAAAAGAAGGTGACGGTCATAAATGAAACCGTTTTACTAGCGTATTTTAGCAAAAGATATGTTATTTTTCCTGCGTTATCCTCGGTGTAACCTTTTTTTAGTTCAATACCTACCACTCAGTTCTTTGTGGTCAAATTTTTTTTTTTTTTTTTTTTTTTTTTTTTTTTTTTTTTAAAATTTTTTTTTTTTTTTTTATAAAAAAAAAAAAAAATTTTTTTTTTTTTTTTTTTTTTAAAAAAAATTTATTTTTTTTAAAATTTTTTTTTTTTTTTTTTTTTTTTTTTTTTAAAAAAATTAAAAATTTAAATTTTTTAAAAAAAAAAAAAAAAAAAAAAAATTAATTTAAATAAAAATTGTTAAAAAATTTTAAAAATTTTAGTTTCTATTATAATATATTAAAAATATGTATCTTTAATCTTATTTAATATTTCAAGTACCAGTTGGGCTTGTCCTGTAGTTGTACAGTTAATAATAAATAAATAAAATAAATAAATAAACATATTCCATGATAAAGAAAATGTTATCAATCAAGAAAAATGTGGATAGTAGTAGTTATTCGAAGCTGGTGGATTCGAAAAATAAATCCTGACAAAATAAAATCGTGTATTGGTTTATATTCTTCAATAATGGTAATTGTATGTATATTATTGATTCGTCGTACCAGAATGTAATATGTTAACTATCAATATTCATCAAGCATTAAAATTAACTTAAAACAATCATTTTAACATTAAACAACAATTTCAATTAGGAAAATTAGATACAATGCTTGTTACGTATAAAAATTAGCAATACCTTCCTGAAATCGTAAAATGTCTCAAAAACTACCAAAAAAAGAAAGTTAATGCAATACACTCTAATATTTAATGTACATTTTATTAATACAAACAAAACTAGAGGAAATTGAAATACCTAATTAAGAAATCTGATTTGTGAACACCCTGTATACTTTACAAAATGCATCAACTGACAAACTATACACTTACATCTTTAATTGTTTATGTATTGTTTTGATTTCCGTGGTTAGTTCATTGAGAACTAACATCTATCAGTTTTTAATATGCAGGTACCTATATTTACTAGTGTGGTAAATTGCGCGTTTTCGCGCACTAGTGAAAAAATCCCAATTTTACAAGAACGAAGTGAAAACGTTTTTAATTCGATCAGAGATTCGGGAACCCTTAAAATCGTTATCCATGAGTTTTTCTAAAAAATTCAAGAGTTTTCTTAAAATTAAAATAAATTGTATTTTGTTTTAGTTAAATGCGGACGTTTGCGAAAAGTTTATGTTGAGAAATATTTTGAGAATTTTACTTTCAATAAATAATTTTATTATTATACGGATCCAACAATTTTAAAAGTCATTGCTGTGTTGCGCTCATTATAAATAGATTTATTCCTCTCCTATTCATAAAGATTCATACAAGAAACTTGACGAATATAAAATGTTTTAAGCACATTGAATGGATTTTTTAGTTTACTAGAATAATTAACTACTTAAAGAATACCAAACACCAATATTGATAGTTAGATGAAACGAGCATTGATGAAAAATCTTTTCAATGTATATTTTTAAGGAAAACAAATAACCAACAGACTAGTAAATGTGGTGGTATTATTTAACATTTACATAAAATGAACTTTTTGCAGTAAATATCAATAACATAAACCATTCTTCCAATGTTATTGTATACCGTTAAAAAAGGCAAATAACATGTATCTACAATAACAAACGAACCCTTTTGTTTCCGTAAATTCCATACTTCACTCAACAGTCATATAAACGAATTCCCGTTCCGGAAGCAATTGCTGTATAATTCACCCAGAAAAAAAAATAAATGTTTGGCGCAGGTCTGACATTTTAAAATACACTGTGAACAGAAATATACGGTTTGGAAAGAAGCACGCAGTGACGATCAAATTTTTTTTTCATTATAAACTTGTCATAATTTATAATTAATATCAGCTTAATGCGGTGATTAAAACCGTTAAATATTTTTTTAAAATTAATTATTTAGATCTGATATTTATTTTATGTACACATAAAGTTTAAATTTATTTTTTCTATATACAGCACTCTTTGCTAATCGAATTATGTAAATCTGTATGTTAAAAATGTCACATGAAATGTTTTTCTAAGTAATAATTTTTGCACCTTTTATGTTTAAATGAACATAAAATTTGGTATTTTCTAATTTTTATTGAAATTGTCAGATAGTGCTCATTCTATTGGCAAATTTATTTAAAAAAACTAAAACTAAGTTAAGATTGAAGAATGTTAACGGAACTCCTATAACATCATAAAATGAGATAACTACATACAATTAGATAAATTAATTATATAATATAATATAAAGTAGTAAATAAAATTTAAAGTATGTAAAAATTTTAATCAAAGTTCAATTGTTCAGAAGCGTTTTGTATCCAATTTTCTTGTAATTGTAATAACTTTAAAATTAAAAATGCAGATTCTACCACATCTAAAGTAGAAATGATTAAAGTACTCTAGCAGAGCATCTAGCAACATCTTTTCAGAACAACCGTTTCTTGTGTATTTCTTCTTGGTTAAATATACTACTTATCATAGCGAAACATCCAACACAAACAATATCGTTTTTTATTATCTGTTCTTAGTATTAGATTAAAACAAATTGACATCTTAAAAATAACTCTGTGCCGGGGTTTAGAAAAACTGTCAAAAACATTTCAACCCTTATTCCCCTAGTGTACACATAACAGCACTGTCACTGTATAACGACGTAAAATGATAGTAGTAGTAGTAGTTATATAATAGTAATTTGAACTACTATCGACAGTTTAGGTTTTGATATTAATTCAAACTAGTTATTTGAACTAGTCTACCTTACATGCCACAAAGTTGAATTTAAAATGTTTTGAAGATCGAGACAGTGACAAGTTTTACTACCATCTACAGTTTATGCAGCTAAATTTGGAAGCCTAGGAAATACTATTAACGTATTCTTTGACCTCCGAGAATTATCCAAACGCTGAGGATTAGTTCAAGAAAGAATACTTAAATGAAGACCTCTAATTACAAAACTAGATTTGGATTTATAAGCATTAAATCTACTTCTGGTTATATCAGCTTGTAAAGTCTAGTACACCTCAGGATACGCTTTTAAGTAGTAGAATAAGTCAATTTCATCTCATGATAGCAGTAAAGATAACCCACTAAACAGAAAGTTAAATCTCCTCATGCAGTTTCTAGAAAAGGAAGTGGATATTTATCAACGCAAAGACAACCTTCTAAAACCTAAAGTGTTTGAGGTAGTCCAACAACAGAAAGTAATTGCCAAACCTTAACATAAATCAACCAGAACAAAGATGAGCAGATTTGGTGGACAGTGTCACACCATGGGATCAGTTTAGGATAAACAAAAACTTGTCTTGCGTCTTCCAATATTATAGCGCGCTGTTCTAAGAAACTATCCTTGAATGAGTGTTTCAAAACAGATCAAAATCTTATTCAACTCAATCCGAAGATCCTGTTACTTTTTCGATAGAAAAATGTTGAATTTCTCAGATACACGTAAGAAATTTTAAATAAGTAACGTTAACTCTTGTGATCGTGATACTTTCCGCTTATTCGGCGGAAAGACGAAAAAATTACAAACTTAACAAAGTATATACATGTTCGAGACCCATTTATTGCTAGGTGCAGTTTGTTCATACTGGGTATTATTGGAACACCGTCTTAAAAATTTATCGGAGAATTAGAAGCGGATCCCGGAAAAACTCCTCTAAATGTTAGTTGTGTTTTCTGTAGAATACAGTTGAATATTACGAATGTTTTAAAGAGAAAAATAGTGATATATGTCTAAATTTAGTTAAGTTTTTGCTTGTTACACCCCAAATTAAAGTTAGCATACCAATTTAAGATTGGTGATTAAGGAAACTCGACGTACACACGTCACTTACACACGATGACTTAAAAACTAGAATTAAACTCGGACTAGTATGGTAAGTAGCTCCCGCCAACCCAAAAGGCCTTTTGTTGTAGCTTCACCCACTTTATTGAAAGCGCCACAGGCTTGATGGAGCTAGTAAAAACAAAACCGAACGTCGGTGGATGGAGTCTACCCCAAATAACAATTTGCTTATACACTAGGGATTCAAACCGCTTAATGTCACATGTACGTGAGCTCCAAACGCATGCAAAGTGAATAGGTTCCTTAAACAATAAACTTAGCTGTGTACTGATGCATGTAGTTCAGATAAGAAAGGTTCTTGCTAACAACAGCAGTTGACAGCTATTAGAAGATCGGTAGCCACAGCATTTCTCTAAGGAGCTTTAGACGACAATGCTCGGAAAACCGATATGTTCTTTCAAAATAGCAGGAACGCAGCGTGAGTGACCATCAACCGGTAGAGTACAATCGGCTGTTGAAGCTTCGAGGTCGACGACACCGTGGTATCGTCACGTTTCTATAACGAAGATTCTAATTACTCGTTCCAGCGCCCCAGGAATTATCCAGACAGTAATATACGAGTAGAGTGTGAGGTCAAGACACGTGCTAAAGTATACGTTGTAATTAGAATTAATACAACCACGAGACAAACAAAAGAAATAGCAAAAAAAGTCACTTAACGAAATCGGTCGGATTTATATTTCCACACTAATTTAACTTGAAATTATTGAAGCCACATTGATATATTACGTGTAACTTTTAGCTTCGTGAAACACCGACAACCATCCAATAGAAAAGAAAGTCACAAGTTGTCTGCTCGTCGTCTCGATTCATTTTGTATATAAATTGATTCACCAATGAGAAAATCGTAGCGTACGCGGTAAATTTAATTTTCGTCTTGCGACTTACGTTCGGGTTCAAGTATTTTGAACTGTAACAATATTTACCGCCGAGATAAGAGTTATCTCACAACTTAAATTTCAATGTCTTTAGAATCGTCGGGCGCAACCGCTCCACTTAGTATCACCCCCCGTGCAGTTTTGCCCATTCTTCAGTTAGTAATAACGTCCCCTTTATAAGTGGAAGCGCAATGCCGAGAAGGCAATTTTCCTTTGATGTTCCTTCAGAATTTTCTGAGAATACCGAACTCCTTAGCAACCGTTTGAATCCTGTCCAAACAATAGCACTAAATCTTTACTTTACTATATATTGTACTCATTCTTCTCACTTCAATAACTGCGATAGTACTCTGAATCTGGTGATTGAATTTCGTCTCGTTCAGACATTGGTCTCAGTTATTTTAATTACCCGCATATTCAAAGCCCACTTTACTGCTGGTTAACATTTGGCACGAGTCATGGCAAAGCCGTATTAACCACTAAACCCACCTAAAACCCATCTCTTACAATCACATACTTATTACGAACTTAAGTGATCACCCTAGCGCTGCCTAGATTACTCCGCTTATTTTAATTACATCCGCAGTCAGACTACTACCAAAACAGAGGGTACAACTTTTTGTGCATAGACCGCTCGCAAACAAGGTTTCATTGTACTCGGGTAACTATAGTTTATCCGGTGTGTCTTACGACGGACTTCCGTCACTAATAAAGTAATCTTAAACTCCGTTTCTTATCCCTTAGGGAACGAGACCGGTCGAAGTTGCCCTAACCTAAAAGAGAGAGGAAAGTTAGTAACAAAATTAAATTAAAACTGAGAGGGATAAAGAAGTATACTTCCAGTGATTACAAATGCGGTCTACATTTCTGACCTTGCATTACAACATAATTTTGGTTATACATCGCTATAATATGGGTTGGGTTTTTAAGATAAGAGGTGATATTTCAAACAGTTGTAACATTCAACTAGATAAAAATGACAAAGTAGGTATATTGTTATAACGTATTCCGTAGTTTTATTTTAGTAGCAATAAAATTTTGCTATGTGCAATGGTAAATAATATTTTTAGGTTAATAAACTAGTTCTAATTTTTAGACCCCTGGTGAAAAAGCGGATGGAACCAGCGTAAAAAATACATTGATAATTTAATGTATCATATTTTGAATTGAATAATTTTTTAGCAGAACGGACAGATTTAAAAATTTATAAATTAGTATTGCATATTGTCAGATCAAATTTATTTTTTTACGACAAAATTGCTTAATAATTAGTACTTTCAAAATGTTTTTGTTTTGGTCGGTCTTCGAAGTATTGTCTAAAACAAATCCCGTTGTTCTTAATGAAGATATGTGCCACAAACAATTTTTAGAACTTGAAAAAATCTTCAAACTTGAATTGCATATGGCACAATTTTGATCAGTTTACTTAAATTCTAATAATTAAACATAGTTTGAAATTACAAAGTATTTGTAAAGCTACGACTAGTCCTACTCTGCGTTCTAAACCAAATAAAATAGCGGAAGTTAATATTTTTTTTTAATTTCTAAGGCACCTATTAAGAGATATCCTGCCAAAGGTTTATTATACTGTGACTGAATCTTAATACATAACGGCAAGTGCCCAACTGTCAGTCGACTTTTTTATTCTTATAGAATTACTTAGATTGATGTTGTTCTCTCAAATCGCATTTGTTCGATGGACTTATAATTTCGAACAAAATACTTTTAACTTTACTATTTTATTGGGTAAGGGTACCGAATACTTTAACTATTTTTAACAGGATTTTTTAGTGTAATACGATTTTCTTACTTCGTCGACAAATTTTGGTACATCCTGTATACAGTGTGTGAGTAGTAACTTGTATTAATAACGATAAAGACTTGGTTAAATAAATGTTGTACAGCTCTTATGCCGATTAAGATGCCGTTAACTAGGAGCAAAAATTCCGATCCGTTCCGAAGATATCTCCAAAAAAACCAAGTAACTGCCATTTTAAAATATCAATTATTTTACTTATTAGGACAGATATTGAAAAAAAAGTTTGTACAAAAGTTCTTTACTAATAAAGGAAAACTAATCTATTTTCAAAAAGATTAACGCATGAACTGTGTTAGAGATATTGATAAGAACTTTCATATTTTAAATGAGTTCTATATTGGATTTTTCTACTCTTTTTCTGTTTTCAATGATATGTCACATGATATGTTTGAGATATAAGATCTTGACGAGCAGGTTATTATTTATTATCTGGTAAGCCATGCCATGGAAACAAATGAACTGATTATTGTTGAATGTCCTCTCGATTGTTAATTAGTTTGTTGTAAGTAAAAAACTGTGATTGAACAAAAGAAATTGCCTGCCTTACCGTTCAAGCATATAATAATAATAATAATAATAATAATAATAATACGTCTTATTCTTTTGAACATATGGATATGTATAAGAAATGTCACATAAAAGTTACAAACAAACATAATATATTATAGCACAGTCATCTTACAAGAACAAAAGCCACCAATTGCGTATGGATATACTTCTACTAAGAATTTTTTGGATTTATAAATGTTTATTGTATTAGTTTGTATAATTTAAGTGAGAATATTATTATATATTCTTAAACCCATAATATTTGAGTTGTGCATTCCTAAGACACTATGAAATATTTACTAGACTAGACCGACATTGTGTTGTTAACCAGTCTATGTATGTCAAAAACAATGGCTTAGTCATGGGATTTGAAGATTATCTTAACACTGTTTTGTAAATTAATCTACTTTCACCTAATCAATACCTAACTGCGACCACACAGATTAGTAGAATCTAGATACTTCGGGTCACACGTTATCTATATACTAAGATTCAAAATTTGTTTGTCTCTTTGTCCCTGTATAGACTCGGCCAAAACCATGTATATGGTTGGACTTAGAATGGAGCATAGGGAGCAAATGGGGAGTCTGGGTGGCGGGGGTTTACCACGGTGCTTTTTCTATCCTGGTCCCGTCCGATAAGACGGGGGTTTTATCTAGTCATACCTAAAGATAATAATTATCCAGTATTTTTTGCGAATATAACGAGCACGGACGAGGTTGTTATGCGGGTATTTCGTTATCATCAGAAATAGATATATTTATTTTAGTAGGTGCGTTTTATGCAACCCTATTATCTCAATCCACATACAGTCTATAAAATGATTGTACGTTGTTTTGTGTATTATCGTTTGCGTTTTCCGTTAGCATTATTGTTATTTATGTATTAAGGGTGTAATGAAGCTTTTATTACCCAACACGTGATTCTAAACCCGAGGTGTCAGTCGAGGGCTAAAACATGTCAACGGCAATAAAAGCAAGTTACGCCCGTGATACATCATAACTTTAAGCACGGATGATAATTTTCTAAATGAAAATACCTATTTTAAAAATAAATAAAATTTTCCACCCATATCTAGAACTGCTTTGAGGTTTGAAGCGTAACTATGACAGCGAGTAAACAATGGTAGCTATATTGCCAAAAATTACAATTTCATCTTGTGTTTGATGTTTCATTAATGAATAAGGGTACTATAAATTTATGACAAAAAAAATTCCTGTATAAATGTCAATCCGCGCTTTATAATAGAATTAATAACGACTTATTGTAAATGTACCCATTAAATCTGTTTATGACTTTAATATTTCTATTAATCACTGTTTCCTTAGTTTACTATAATATGATATTATTTTTGCTACAAACAATCGGTTTTTAAAGTTTTATCGTCTAAACCACTAAATATTTTCAAGTCAGTTCTGTACATATAAAAAAAAATTTTAAAAAGTGAATTTTCCTAGACCAAATTCGAACCCGGACACGCAGTTAGAAGGCAAAAGCATCTACACTAAACCATCAGCAACTTTGAATCAGCGTGTCGTATATTGTATCTCTTTCTTAACATACCATATTCCAAAATATTTTATAAGTCGAAGTAGTTTTGGAAACAAAACAAATTTGAATCAAACCTGTCAACATTATTGTTTGTGTGCGTAGATTTCTCAGTGCTTTGATTTGATTTTTTTGTTAAAAAACGAATTAAAAGTGGATATAGAAAATGGAAATGACTTTTCTTTAACACCACTAGGAATTAGAAAAGCTGCTGAAGTTGCCTCATTAAATGTATTGGCAAAACAGGCAAGGAAAGTATATAATATGACCTATGAATCTTTTTTGAACTGGCAAAAGTAAAAAACCACTTCATTTCTGAATGAACTTTGTTAGTATACTTTACTGAATTATCCACAAAATATAAAACTTCAACACTATGGACCCATTATTTATGTATAAATTTAGAAGATTATAAAAAATTACGATAATGCTCGAAATTTTTATAATCTTCTAAATTATATAAACGAAATTCAGAAGGTTTTCAGCCTAAAAGCAAAAACTTTTCTAACGAAGATATCAATAACTTTTTTACCTAAGCATCTGATGATAAATACCTAAGATATTAAATAAAATCTTTCACATAGTTATTTCATCAGATTCTGTAATTTAAGGTTGCTTTAATAATGGGAGTAATAGGTGCATCCAGAAGTAATGAGTTGTATTAAATGAAAATTACACATTTGGATCAGCTTTTTTGGTAAATGTTCCAAATACCAAGACAAAAATTTGACGATAATTTACTATTACTGTTTCAGCAGATCTTCTGCAACAATACTGGTTGACGCATTCGGTGATATTACTGCTCTCAAAAGACATGGTGGATGGAAGTCCACCGCCGTAGCAGAGGGCTACATAGATGAAGCTGTCAAAAATAAAACCGATACGGCCAACAAAATATCATCTTCAATTCAACCAAAAGTAAATTAAACAAATCAATGTACATATAATTCATTTGTTTACCCTTACTTTAGTTTCGATGTTAATTCTATCCCTCCGATTAACTTGACCAATTCTTCAAATATTACAATTATTAATAATTATAAATAAATAACATCGTCTTGTAAGATTATAAACGTGATATTTGTTAAGCTAAATATATACATTTTTGTGTTAATTGTTATGAGATAAACTGGTGTTTCTAAAAATATGTATGTAATGTATTAAAATTTTCCAACTTATACAACTTCAACAAAAATATTTAGTGGTTGTGAAAAAAGTATAGTATTCTACTCGCGTTTTATGGTTATTATTCTCTCAGGTGATTTGAGCCACTCGCCTGCGGCTTGTGGCCGTAAACTTCACCTTGTGAATAATAGCCATCATTATAATGTCGTTAAATAATATACTATTATATACTCCTCTCTCTAAAAATTTATAATTATTATCTTCTGTGCAAACGTTTAGTCTGGAATAATAGAAATATCTAAGTTCCAGATCGTTTACGACAAAAACCCTCGATATTTTTTTTAAATAGCTTTACCTACATTTTTGCAGTTTTGTGTAGATTTAAGCGTTCTGAGTTTAGACATGTGTCACTTTTGACATGGACAGTTCCCAAGATATTAATTTTCAAACTAGAACAAAACTGGAGTATTTTTAAACAAGTGTTAAAAATTTCCTCTAAGTCATTTTGTCAGTTGGTAACAATTATTTATTACAAATTACGAACCATTTTCTTCAAGGTAAGGGTAAACACAAATGATTGTTACCATCTGATAAGTGACTTTTTTTTATTTCTTGTTTTAAAAAACTTCTAGTTTTTTGTTTTGTGACGGTCAGTGTCAATGTCAAAAATGTCACATGTTTTGGACTCAGAATGCTTACTTCTACCGAAAACTGCAAAAAAATTAGATAGTGTCATTCCAAAAAGTAGAAGAGTAAAAAATGAATCTGAATTTTAGGAAATATGTGCTTTTTAATAGTATATTACGTAAAAAGAATTGTAAGAAGCATATTTCGTACAACTCTATCTTCATTTTTAAAGAGTTTCATTAAAATTATGTCCGTGAAAAAGGACCTTTACTGCACCTGTATAATTATATCTTTTAAAAATCTTTACGTTTGTAACAAATGAAGATATTAAAAAATTGTTGATAAATGTGGGATTCATTTTTATGTACTGATTTTGATTAAATAAAAGACAAAGAAAACCTTGTAGTCTTGGCCAATACTTATTTATTGTTAATTTATAAAAGTTTACTAGTTTCAACCACAGGGTGACTCATCAATTTGAACATAGGACATGTTAGTATGTATCGAAAGACGACAACAAAAGACATCGATTGATGATTAAAAACATAGGGTGTTCCATTTGAATTAAGCAAGTTTTTGAGGTCGAAAGTTGTTCATATGAGAATGTTTCGTGAGTTACTGTAACATATCGACAATTGGCACAACAAATTAGGAACTAAAATATTCATCTTGAGATATGAACGATAACAATTCATTATGATTTTAATTTTTTTTTAATCGATATAACTAAAAACCAGTCATTTTTTGGGTATGGCATGTTCCATTTGAAATAAGAAAGTTGACAGCTACTTTCGGCACAACCGGAAGTGCTGTATGAACGAAAATATTTTGTCTGAGTTCAATGACAAGCGCAGCACTATTTTTAGAAAATGAATCGAATTAGTTCTCCATATACTTTTAATGCACGTTAGATGTGCCGGACCCTGTATAAAATTAAAGTGAAAGTGGACCTCATTTTAACGAGATAAAGTAATTCGAAATCTTAATAAGATAAGATATATTACGTCGTTAGACATGTTTAACAAACTAACATAAAAAAATGGCTTAAGTGTATGATAATGGTTTTTGCAGTCTTAAAAAGTTTATGAAAATAATTCATTAAATAGTGTATCCAAAACTGTAGCTAATGTGGACAGTTTTTTTAAACTTTTGTTTTGTTTATTTTAATCTTATTTTACTCTTTGTTGTCCAATTTTTTAATTTCTAGAAAATTATTAAGTTAACTAAACTACTTAAGACTAAATTGATTTTGGTCATCAAGAAGGTGATCTTTATTTGCTATATGAATGTAAATCCCTTCTAACCTATCCAAAATTTGTTTATTTGAAAATGTGCTATGGTCCGTAAAATGTAAGATTCGTATTTTCGGATTAGCGCTTCATTCAACTGCCACAGGTAGAAAGTATATCTATTTCGTTTCCTCCTACAGCGTATGATGTAGGCAGAAAAAGTAGAATGTTTTTAACGCGACGGGTGGTGAACTAACACCTTCACTACACGTAACGAGATATCGTACATTTAAACATTTGGTTAGAAAGAGACAACAAAACGAATGGTATGTTGCAGTTTAACCAGTAAATACTCACATAAATTCGCTTTAAAGCGGTATTGAAAATGTTTCTATAGTAGTAATCACGAGAGCTCGAGTATGATTCATCTAAGGAAGCAACAATAATAAACTTATATAGATTTAGTTATCTCTATCACACTTTTCAGAATTATGTAGTAGAAAGGAGACAGAACATAATAATAATGTCTGCCCATACTTTCAATAGAACGTATGTCGGTTTTAATACGATTCATTATTTATCAGCTGTTCATTGTAACCTAAAATTCGTGCGTTTATTAGAACTCAGTAAGTGCTTTAAGAAATTTTTAAAAAGTCAAACGCAAATAATGCTAATGAATGTGCTTAAGTATTTCGAGAAAGAAAGTGAACGAGGTGGATGTAATGTGCCATTAACATCGATAGTGCAAGTACAGTATATTTGTAATTTGAGTTATGCGAATTTTCAAATGTTTATGTTATCATTAGCGAACTGCCGATGCCTGTGGTGTTTCTACCTATGCTGTGACTTCTACGAAGAAACGGATGGCAGAAGCATTAAAACAAGGTAAATCAACCCCTACGAGTCCACAGAAAAACGCATACGTCTTTGCAAAAAGTCTACTCATGTAGATGAATATGTGAAAGACATTGTTAAGAGAACAATTTATAAAATGCATTCTAACCGTAAGTACTTAGTAACTTTGTGCACCGAATGTTTATGCATTTATTTTTTTATAGTAACACCAGTTACGGTCGCAACGTTACAAAACAATTAAAAGACGATGATGTCTTTAATTTTAGTGTAAGCAGTTTAACAAGGGTGTTAAGGTCCCTTGGTTTCTCTTATAAAACAGAAGATGGTCGTAGAGCTTTATTTGAACAAGACCACATTGCTGCAAGTCGAACAAAGTTTTTAAGAGAATATTTTAAAAACAAGGATGAAGCAGTATATAATCCAGTATTTCTTGACGAAACTTGGATTTTGGTAGAGGCTCAGCAAAGAAAAGTTGGCACGATTCTGATAAACAAAGCATTAGAAAAAGCAATTAGGTGAAGGAAAACGGTAAATATGTGCTAAATTAGTTCAACAATTAAGTATAAAATATGTTTCAGGTTTATTGTTCTTAGTGCTGGTAACAAAGATGGTTTTATTGAAAATACTTTTTAATATTTTCTTCAAAAGCCAAGACCGATGATTACCATGACAATATGAATTCCGATTTATTTAAAAATGGTTTACCGAACAACTTTTACCAAATTTACACGAGCCAAGTATGATTATACTAGATAACGCTTCATACCATTCAAAATTAATTGAGAAATTACCCACTGCTTCGTGGAAGAAAGAAGAAATTAAGGCATTTTTAATGAAACACAATTTACAATTTACTGATGATATGTTAAAGAACGAATTACTTTTTATTGCGTCAGAAGCAAATATCCCCAAAACGTTTGAAATTGACATGATAGCTTATCACAATGGACATAAAGTTCATCGATTGCCCCCATATCATTGTCAATTTAATCCGATAGAATTAGTATGGGCAAAATGCAAGGGTTATTATGATAAAAATATAGGTAGTGAAGGGTACGGAGATGAAAAGGTTTTAAGTATGTGGAAGAAATCTTTAGACTTAGTAGACAAAGAATATTGGATGAAGTGTATTACACACGCTGAGAAACTTATGGGTGAATGGTGGGATCTGCAGAAACAATGGGATGTAATTCAACCACCAATTATTATTAATGTAGGTTCTGATAGTACCACCAGTGAAGCTGAAAGTGGAGAATGAGGTGGAAAACTGATTATTGATCTGTACGGTATATATTTTATGAAGTAATTTCTACGTTATACACTTAACTCATATTTTAAAACTGTATCACAACAATAAAATTGTGAAGTTTCTTTCAATTAAGTCATCTTACAAATAAATATTTAAAAATGTAATACCACCAACGTTTTTTAAATCACATGTACTTTAAAAATTAAAGATACAAAAATAAAATACATCTTATAAATATAATCTTGGTCATTATGAGTCGATTATGAATTAAACGAAAAAGGACAAAGTTTGATAGCAAAGTATTTCCGCCTGTTACTGAACAGGACGTTATAACTTATTTAGTATTAACGAATAGTTTTACACCCAACAAGTGAAATCATATAAAAGTTTATTCGGATATAAATACTCTGATGCCGGGCTTGTCCAAAAGTTGGTGCTGTAGAAGTAAACGAACACATTAATGTAATCGGAACAGTAAGTTTATTATGTTTGATGTTACTTTTAGATGTTAATAGAAAACAACTTATATTTATAAGTCGAGCATTAATCCACTTTGCAGTCGCACCTTCGATAATTCATTCAACTGTTAAGCACTTCGGAAATGGGTAAAATTTTACATTATCCCATACACGGCGACTTCTACAACGCAACTAAATGCTGGCATTTACTCACTTTCCATTTACAACCTATATTTTCTTTATGAAACGTTAGTAAAGATGAAAATTCTAAGTTACAAAATGTAAACAAACTATTTGTCATCTTTAACAGAGATAAAGTAAGGTTAGGTTAGGAACTTTAAATTTATTGACAGCATGCTGGATTGGTCTATTAAATCCACGACATACGTTACCTTTTTAATTCATACGCTTTTGAGAATGAGTCATACTCGAGCTCTCTGATTACTACTATAGCGTAAAGTGCATAACTTGTAATTCTAAATATATTTATGTTAATCATTTGAAACAATGCTTTAATGACCTTTTTTTCTAAAACAAATTAGATAATGACGTTACCGTAATTATTTCTTTAATGAGTTACACATATTTTTAAATACAGTAATGACATTAACCTTCATTTATCTTGGCAGAAAGTATAAATTCAACTAATGAAGTGAATTATTGTTTACTTATTATTAAGTAAGTACATGCTTACTAATAGAAAGTTAATAAAACCAAAGTTACGTTTTCCAAACATTCAAACTGTTCAATCTCATATTTATGATTTTGTGTTAATCCAAATAAAAGTTTAAGTAGTAAATATTTTAATCAACCACTAAACAACAGTAGTACAACATATCGTACATAATTATAGAAATAAATATTTACAAAAATTACACAAAGCATTGATAAATAGGTACAAATTAAAAAAACAAATATGTTTTAAACCATGTCCTCTGTATCTGCATATAAATCATCTTCCGAATCACTGCTTCCAACAGAAATGATTAATGGTGTTACCTCGACATCTAATAATTTGCTCGGACCACCCCTGTACTATAACTTTTCAGTATGTAAAATTGTTTTTTCCACACTGCACTATCACACTGTTGCAGAGATTCTTCCCACATGTGTAACACACTAGCATCCGAATATCCATCTCTACCGATGTGTTTGTCGTAATAGGACTTGCTAGATCCCCAAATGTGTTCAATTGCATTAAATTGACAATGGTAGGGTGGTAGTCGAAGAATAAAGTGACCATGTTCTTGAATAATGTTGTCCACTACGTAGCGTTTTTCTATTGCATGCTTTGCAAGATTCAAAAGATTTATCTTTAAATCTTTTCGGAAAAGATATATTTTTATTTTTCAACCACTCCTGTATTTCTTGTTTTTTCCAAGCAGTCGACGGCATTCGTTCCATAAGACGGGAATGATAAGACGCGTTGTCCATAATTATCAAAGACGGATTGCATAGCTTTGGTAATAACTGTTCTGTTAACCATTTTCAAAACCGTAGAGTCCATATTATCGTGGTAGTCTGATGTTTTAGATTTTGCAACAAATACTAAACTTGCACCTTCTATAAAACCATCAGCGTGCAAAATAATATACCTTTTCCCAGTTGAAGAATATTGGGCATTTTAACAGTATTTGGAGTATCATCTTGCCAGACTTAGGTGATCCTCTGGAAAATATCCACGTTTCATCCAGAAACACAACAGATAAAGGTGATTCTGCATTCATGTTCTGTATATATTGTTTTAGAAATTTAATACGCGCAAATACAACACTGTTCTTTTCACTTTTAGCGCTCGATTACAGTCTTTCTTATACTTAAAACCAATATCACTCAAAATTACTTATGGTCGGTCTAGATGCTTCTAACAAGCCTTTAACATGTAACGTATGTTTAAGCGCATCTAACGTGACATGTTTCTTTTGTGCGTACATGTCATACAGTACATCCCTTATTGTATGTTTTAATCCTTCTGGTATATCAGTAGTTTTATATTTTTCCGACATCTCTTGTTCCTTTTAGGCAATGGATGTTAGTTTTTTCACTAGCAATGATCTTTTAATGTGTCAACTGATATTTTTAAAGCATCACATGTTCTTCGCTGCACTGCCATAACACTACATAAAGAGCCACTGTTATCTTTTCTCTGCAGAAATATTCATGTATGTTAAGAACTAATTCGCGGCACCGTTCATTTAAGCATTTGCCAGGCATCTTTCGACGTTTTAAAAGAGAAAGCACGAAGAAAACTACACAATAATTCACTTCATTAGTTGAATTTATACTTTCAGCAAGATAAATGAAGGTTAATGTCATTACTGTATTTAAAAATATGTGTAATTCATTAAAAAAAATAATTACGGTAACGTCATTATCTAATTTGTTTTAGAAAAGGTCATTAAAGCATTGTTTCAAATGATTAACATAAATATATTTAGAATTACAAGTTATACTTTTACGCTAGAAACATTTTCAATACCGCTTTAAAGCGAATTTATGTGAGTATTTACTGGTTAAACTGCAACATACCATTCGTTTTGTTGTCTCTTTTCTAACCAAATGTTTAAATGTACGATATCTCGTTACGTGTAGAAGGTGTTAGTTCACCACCCGTCGCGTTAAAACATTCTCCTTTTTTTTTTCTGCCTACATCATACGCTGTAGGAGGAAACGAAATAGATATACTTCTACCTGTGGCAGTTAAATGAAGCGCTAATCCGAAAAATACGAATCTTACATTTTACGGACTATAGTAAAAGGATGAATTAATGAATTAAATCCGACAAAGTTGTGATCCAATGGAATCCCGCATGTTATGCAAATGTGGATTGCACGGATGTAAAGTTGATTAAGTATTTTTGAGAATGGTTCAAAAGCAAATAAAAGTTGTAGCTTAACATCTTTAGGTAGAACTTTTGTTGGAAATTTTAGTTTGCATTCTTATTTTTTAAAAAGTTATATTAAAAAACTAATAACGCAGGTAAAAAGATGTGTTCGCAGGTAACCACAAGTCAGTTTGCGTGGAGGAAGTTTGTTTCATTAATAGTATTATAGTTACTATCTAATTCCAAATTCATTCATCATTCCTTAATTTTTCTAGATATTGAGAACATTTTGTGTATATTGATTGGATTAAAGTCAATATTTTAGCCTATGATATTTCTTTAATAATTTTTAAATTAATAAATTACTTTTTATTCTTTGTGCATTACCTCACAGGTTAGCCATAGGGTAAAAGAAAGAAAAGAAGCAATCTGTAGTAAACTTATTTTCAACGGTCACCTTATGAGCATAAATATTTATTTACATGATTTGTATAGGTATTATAAATATTGGTACCAAATATTTCTTAAATATGAATCATTTAACACAGATTTCAAACTGACAAATATTAGGAATATATTCATATAATATTATTGAAATATTTGGTGCTGCTTGGGATCGTAATTTCGTAAAATGTTTCTCTATTTGAAGAACACGTATGATAAATTGCATCTCTACTAATTATGGTTTAAGTATTGTCTTCTCTATGTTAATCTTATAGATAAAGTTTTTACTGATCTCTAAAGGAAGTTATAAATTGTATTACTCTGTAATTATTTTAGTTGTTTTTATTAAAAAAAAACTACAAAACATTAATCAACTTTAGTAAATTGTCTCCAAATTATGATTATTACAAAATCAGCCTTAATCTTTTTGTCATAGGTGTCTAAATTGTATATTTGTTTGCTAAACGCTTCAAATTTTGTTTTCTATAAAAAGTATAAAAATGTAATTTGAAGACGTGCTTTGTTTTCTTTTCTTTTAGATCACGGTTCCATTTTCTTAGCTTTTCTATGTTAAATCAGTGATGTTGTTTACTTTAGGACAGTTAATTTAGTTTAATTTTTATTTGAAAAAAAAAAAAATAAAAAAAAAAATTAAGAAAAAAAGGAAGGGGTGGGAGGGAGGATGGTAAAAAGTAATGAAAAAAGTATAAAATAAATTTATAAAAAAATTTTAATTTATTTTTAAATAATTATAATTTTTGTGGGGTTTTTGTTTGTTATATTTTGAATTTTTGGGGAAAAATTAAAAAAAAAAATGGTTCCTTGTGGAAGGGGAAATGGGTGATATTGAAAAATTTATTTAAAAAATTAAAAAGAGGGATTAAAGGGGTTTGGGGGTAAAACCCTAAAAAAATGAAAAATGGAGGGAAGGTTTTTTGAGTAAACGTGTAACATAGGAAAGGTCGGGGTGGGCCAAAAAAAAAAAATTATACTGTAGTATGTACACTCATGAAATTTAAAACTTGGACACCACAATTTCTGTAAACAAAAGTTTGCACATTGTGAAGCGGGCTTAAGGGTATCATTTACAATTCTAACAGCAGGTAGTCTCAGCAGGGGTTATCTTATAGAAGGACTGTAGAATGAATCATTACACTAAGCACGTTTTAGAAAATAGGTAATTTACGTTGCTTACTTAATTTTTTCTTTAAAGAATATATTTGAAGGTATCGCTAATTAAACACCATAGCTCGATTAATTATCGAATCAAAATTTTGTTTAGGAAATGTTTACAAAATAAAATTAGAAATAATTTTGATTTAAAAACGTCTACAAGCAATAACTTTTAAATTAAATCAAAAACTAAACATGGTTATTTGGGTTGACTGATTATTACTTATTTTTAAATAAATCTAACCTACTAATTATTGTAAGTTATTAAAAAAATCATTAAACTCTCTATTCATAATATTTAGTCCTTACAAAATGTATATTTTATGACGTTTCATTTTTTCTGTAGTTAATATAAAAGTGAAAATAAAAACTAAGGCAATTCTTATTGTCAACGTATATATTTAGTTTTTGACAAGAATTTATTACATAATTATAATTAAGATACCAAGTTATAGTTTAAAATTAAATGAAAACTTTTTTTTAAATAAAGGTATTACTATATAAATAAATATAAGAAATCAATAATGGGTGTGACCTCCATTATTATTGATACATTCTTGGAGGCGTCTGCTCATTGACGCTATCAAGGTATCAATATAATTAATATTAATCGTTTCCCATGCGGTATCAATGGCTGCAATTAGTGCATTACGGTTTACTGGTATAAAATTTGGCCCTTGTTGTCTTCGGATAACAGCAAGTATTCGAGCCCAAACATTTTCGATAATGTTAAAATCTGGGCTTTTGCTGGCCAGGGTAACAGCTCCAAGTTATTTTCTCGTATCCAATTGCGCACAACCCGCGAAGTATGAATAGGGGCGTTGTCCTTTAACAACAAAATACATTATGAAAATGTTAATTCAACAGATCCCGAACTATTTTTGGAGAAAGTATAGTGAAATAAGAATACTTACTTGTTGGAAAATATAATCTTCGTCTGGATAAAACACTTCGACTGAAGGTTTCATAATAGTTTCCAAAATATCTAAATACGCAGCAGAATCAAGACGTCCATCGATAGCCCAACAAACTCCTGGACCCGCGCGCTAACCCAACCCCACACATTCACAGAAAAATAACCACTTCGTTTTTTAGGACATATGTGATTATTTTCGTAACGAGTTCCTTCCATTCTAAAAACTTTTAGTGGTCCATCGTTGCGGCTATTGAACGTTTTTTCGTCGCTAAAAATCACTCGATTCCAAAATTCCAAAGGTTCGTTCACATATCGCCTTGCAAATTCCAGACGACGTCTCATATTTTCGTCACTGAGAACTTCTTTCGCAGCAGCATTATACTTCTTTATTCCCATCTCCTTTAATCTTTTTGTGCAGTTATACGGCATCCGGGAAATGTGTATCTGCTATAGCCCTGGAGTATGTAGCAAATGGTTGTTCTGTTACGTAATGAAACAACTCGAGATCTTGAGCACGTGTAGATACTTTAGGTCTACCACTTCCGATGGCTCTTTCCAAAGTGTGTTCAAGATTCCATTTTACTCGGTAATGCCCTACGGTGCTTTTTGGTATATCTAACATACGTGAAATTTCACGCACGCTACGGCCCGCCGCTAATTCCGAAACAATCCGCGCTTTCAAATCAGCACCGAGATGAGGTGGCATTTTCACAACACTTGAAATTTTAAACTAAAATGGAATTTACATTTCTTACTTTATTTATTGGTTCACACTACCTTCTCAAACAGTAGGTAATTGTTTATTTATTACATACTTCTAATGACCAATGTAACAACCCTTAGAGCAATATGACTCAAAGGAAGTAAATTAAACAAGCAAGGATATTCTATTGTTATTGAAACTTATTCATAAAGTAAAAGCCATTTCCTTATAATGCTAATGGACAGGATTTTCTTTTAAGTATTAAGATTACAATAGAGGACTTATAAACTTTCGAAAATATCTAATTATAAATATTTACACTGCAATTGCGCTTTTTCCTTAATAATTTCTTAGCAATAACATACACGTTCTTGGTTTTAAGTTGTCATAAATTTGATATGATATAAATTTGTGTTTCTAATATTACATCACAAACTAATCTTTATTCGCCAAAAATTGTTGCTTAAGTTGTAAAGCTTCGTACACACCTGAACAACAAACCGAGCAACAAACATAACAACGAACCGAAAGTCAAACAGAACGACAAACGATCTTTTATGATTTCCACAATCCGAACAACAAACGGAACGTTTGTGCTGTTCCCATAATTATTTTCAGTAGTTTTCAGTTCATATATATTTATTATTGAGAAGAGAAAATTGCGGAAAACAAGAAGATAGTGCCAACCAAATTTTTACGCACAAAGAAGAGTAAAAATTATAATTTACTTCGCTTTTTATTTTGGAAATTTCCCGCCCAAATGATGCTAATAGGGACATCATTTTTTTCTTGCATTCTTAAACACTGATTAATTTAAAACATTTTTCTTCTGTCAACTCCATAATATTACCTAAAACACAACAAACCCACAAAAGGGAGGACAAAAATAAATAATTTAATTCTCCCGCATAAGTTTGTTCGCCGTTTTGTTTAGATTCGTCCAAACCTGCAAACGCATTCGCGCGCATTTTCTTTGATGTCGGAGAAAAACCGACAAGTTGCGGGAACGCCGCAAACCGTTCGTGGAACAATCAGGACTTGCGAATCTGTTCTAAAATTCGTACGTAGCACCGTCCAAATTAATGTTCCGATTGCCGTTCGGTTCGTTGTTCTGTTTGTTCCTCGGTTTGTTGTTCAGGTGTGTACGAAGCTTTACAATAAGCATATTAATATGAACTATATCTTATGAAAGGAGAGTTATGTAACTATAATTAACGACTTAACGTTACGTTAGTAGATTCCATTTACTATTTACACATATTTTCTTGGAACATTCGATAATTAACTATCGGGATATGATGACCCTATACTTCGCAGGTTGTGCGCAACTGGATACAAGCAAATAACTTGGAGCTGTTACCCTGGCCAGCAAAAGCCCAGATTTTAACATTATCGAAAATGTTTGGGCTCGAATACTTGCTGTTATCCGAAGACAACAAGGGCCAAATTTTATACCAGTAAACCGTAATGCACTAATTGCAGCCATTGATACCGCATGGGAAACGATTAATATTAATTATATTGATACCTTGATAGCGTCAATGAGCAGACGCCTCCAAGAATGTATCAATAATAATGGAGGTCACACCCATTATTGATTTCTTATATTTATTTATATAGTAATACCTTTATTTAAAAAAAGTTTTCATTTAATTTTAAACTATAACTTGGTATCTTAATTATAATTATGTAATAAATTCTTGTCAAAAACTAAATATATACGTTGACAATAAGAATTGCCTTAGTTTTTATTTTCACTTTTTATATTAACTACAGAAAAAATGAAACGTCATAAAATATACATTTTGTAAGGACTAAATATTATGAATAGAGAGTTTAATGATTTTTTTAATAACTTACAATAATTAGTAGGTTAGATTTATTTAAAAATAAGTAATAATCAGTCAACCCAAATAACCATGTTTAGTTTTTGATTTAATTTAAAAGTTATTGCTTGTAGACGTTTTTAAATCAAAATTATTTCTAATTTTATTTTGTAAACATTTCCTAAACAAAATTTTGATTCGATAATTAATCGAGCTATGGTGTTTAATTAGCGATACCTTCAAATATATTCTTTAAAGAAAAAATTAAGTAAGCAACGTAAATTACCTATTTTCTAAAACGTGCTTAGTGTAATGATTCATTCTACAGTCCTTCTATAAGATAACCCCTGCTGAGACTACCTGCTGTTAGAATTGTAAATGATACCCTTAAGCCCGCTTCACAATGTGCAAACTTTTGTTTACAGAAATTGTGGTGTCCAAGTTTTAAATTTCATGAGTGTACCTAATAAATCATTTGCGGCGAGAAGTTAAAAAACAGGGTGTTTTGGTTTTGAAACACAAGACACATCTTAATCTGTATGATCTGGGGTAAATATTAATTGTCTTAAATTTGGTGTCGTTCTTAATACATAATTACGATACTTTTACTTAATTGAAAAAAATCTGACTTTTGAATGGTGACCTGAAATTAATTATTTGGTTCCTACAGATAGCCCTTAGATATTTATGAGCTCACACCATCTGTTCTTTTATTTAAAAATCATTTCTATACTGACACTCTTCATGTCATATCAGGTTTAAAAGAAATTTGACCATTTCCAAGCGAGACAGTAATTAAGAGTTTAATCTTAATTTAAGTGATGGTTAATGATGTCAGTTAAGGTAAGTGTTATTAAAATGTACAAAAACCTGATAAATGTCACAACAAAATCTAAGCCGAATTTATTGTGATTGTTGAAAGACTTCAAACGTCCAAGTTGTGACGGGGATTCCTAAATCTTGCAGGTGTCTTCTGTGGCAATTCGCACCTTATAACGGACCGACAAGCAACCGATAAGACTCAGTACAAATGAGTTATTTTACGAACGACACCCAGCTAATTAGTAGAAGAGAGGACTGCAATAAATCATTATCACTCCATTAAGTGCCGGTCGGATTACAGAAGCAGATAATTTTTAAATGCTAAAATGGAAACGACATCCATTTTCAATATATAAAATATTCAATCGTATCGTTTCGAAAATTACTGCATGCATAATAAATAGGAGAATTGCGTCTAGTTTTTTTCTTATAGGCAAGTACTCAATGTTGTTGTTGTGGTTACTTTTTGCTGCAGATAAAACTGCACTCATTATCCACTAAAAACCGGCCGGAATGTTTTATTAACGGTTACTGCTTCCATTAATATATTTAATATTCAGAACACGATAAATTTCTGATATCAATGTATCGTTAATTAAGTTACAAAGATTGTTAAGAGCATTTTATGTTATTAGGCGACGAACATAAGTGTTAAAATGTATAATTCATTTTGACATTCGTATTAGGTAAATTAAAAAAACTTAGATCTAAGTTCAAAACATGTGCATATTTTACGATGTATTTATTGCTGAGATCTGTCTAATTATATATACATTAGTTTAGAACTCCACCCTCTTCAATTATAAACTGTAGTCTTTCTAGATTCTTAGCTAAGTGATTACAATGATTACTCACACGTTCTTTTTTTTTATTTTATTGTTCCTGATTGATAATTTTTGTACTTCTTTATATTGCACAAAAAAATAACTACATATTATTTCACTATTGCTATAACTCTTTTCATTTATTAAAATGCCCCGGAGACATTTAATTTACACTGAGAATTTCAATTGAAAGTATGATTAATAGAGTTTCAATCAGTATCATATAATTTCTAGAAGTAATATTTAAGCTCTCCCATTCTAACATCCATCAACTCCTTATAGTTGCTGGATATAATGTTTTCCCGTATGTATTTATTTGATTATTAAAATTGTTTATTTGATTTATTATATTAACACGACGTATTTAGTAATTAAAGTTACTATGAATCCGAAGATTACTAAAATGTTTCGAGACTACATCAAAGCAGGTATAAGAATTAACAGAAAAAAGGAGAGAGTAGTTAAATCACATACAAATTTTGTATAGAACTAGAAACATCCTATTAAACAATTTCCTCAATTTATATCTTTACTTCCAACAGAGTAATAGGTACAGTTGGGGTCTATGAAAATGCTCAAGCAGTATACATTACAAACAGTGACTGCTACAATTCAGCTGAAATTAACGGTTGGAAAGCAATGCGTTAAGTTATTTATTATACGTATTAAGATTGATAAGCATTTCGTTTTGTTTCTTGTAGTTCCACAATACAGGATTATATCAAGTCAGCTCTTGGACATGTACAGGGTTATTCATTATGTTTTGACTCCCACCTACAGCAACTCTTTATAGTTTATAGAAATAAACTTTCACTTAGTTTCTTTGTAGTTAATTTGAAATGAGAGAAAATCGACTTCACAACATTGTAAAAATTATTTGAGTTATATTTCTTAAATGAATCTCGAATGAAAGATCTCTTTGTACTTATTTCAAATATATAGAATTTGTTGACATTTCGACAACTTCTTAAGATATTTGAGATTTATAACTATTTTTCTGGATATAAGTTTCTTGAAAACGACGTTTGTAATAAACGCAAATCTTTGCAACAAACAACAATGAAGAAACACACAATGTCCTGTTCAAGAAATTAACGTATTCAGAAATTAACACTTCTAAAATTATTTACTAACATCCATCAAATGGGTTATTCGAGAAGAAAAATGAAATAATAAGGACAAGGTTATTTTATTCAAATTTTTCAATAAGTAGAATGAATATCATCAAACCTTATGATTAAAATAAGATTATTTTTTTCTTCTTCCGAATTACCCTTTGCTAAAGTTACGTTTTTAAATAATTTTTGAAATATATTAATTTTGCAATACGATTCAATGACGTTTTCATGTGTAATAACATTTAAGGCAACTAATCTCCAGAAAAATAAGCTATAAATTCAAATATCTTAAAAGTGACTGAATCAAATGCCAACAAATTATTTATATTTGAAATCAGAACAAAGATCTTTCATTTACATAATAATATACAGAGTGTTCCTATTTAAAAAATATAACTCAAATAATTTTACAATGTTGTGAAGCCTCATTTTTTATTTCCTCTATTACCAAAAGATACTACGTGAAAAAACCTAAAACTTTGTATTTAAATTTATTTCTATAACTAATAATAAGGGCTGTAGGTGGAAGTCAAAATATAATAAATAACCCTGTACTACTCCAAAGAATTGGAGAACTTTGCACAATCAAAGGCCGTATATGTCCTGAACATAAAATAAAAAGTAAAAATTACGCTGTCTCAATGATAATTAATGAAGTTGAAAAAAATTTTAAATGTAACGTGTCATGACTGCTCGTCATCAAAAGGTTTATTTATTAAATTGGCTTTGAAGATATATAAATATAGTATGCAATTAGGTGGTTGCAACCATTCATTAGCATGGGTACATGAAAAAAGTAATGAGTCATCAACAACAGAAGTCCAATGCTACCTAATGAATGATCGATTGTGTCAGCAAGCAGAGGAGAAATCAAAACTGCAGCATAACTACAGTTTTTGGTACGGACTAAGACATGGCCGAATCACAGCATCTAAGATTTACGAAGCAGCACATTGCATAAAGAAGGATGGTTATTTAGTCGAACAAATTCTGGGAAAATCGAAACGTACTTCAAATAAAAAACTTGTCAAATTCGGTAGTCATTCACCTACTTGATTTTTTGAATAAAAAATTGACGGGAAGGTCGTTGCTAAGCTTAACTAAGACGATATGAGTGTAAACTATTAACTTTGAGTTTTATCACAACAGTTTTGAAAGAATTATGGCATTGTACATTTTTGGACAATGTTATGGTTTACTTTCGAGAGTAGTCGCCTAAAAAAGAAATTATCATTCGTTGTGAAAGTAACAAAACAAAATATATATCATTATGTAGCCCGGATTATAGTAGTATTTTTCGAATGATTTAATATGGTATCTTATTTATTAAAAATCGGATAATAAATAAATGCGGCATTGACTTGTGCGATTTTCGTTGAACACTGTATACAGTGAGTTTAATTTCAACTGAACATAGGAAAATGTAGTTGTTATATTTAACAATTTTTTCTATGTTTTAAAAAGTCCATCTCAATCTTAAGGCATATATTTCAATTGAAAAGAAACTTACTGTATATATTTATGTATACACGGTGGTGCGTTTGAAAACGGTTCATAGGGATTTAGCATTGTAAACTGGATTTGTTTCGAATTTCTGCTCGCCCTTTCAAGTGACAAAAATGGTTTTGGTATCATTATTTTTCTATCTACCTAACACTATAGATTTTGTCATATTCTTACTTCTTTACCTTTACAGACTCCTTTATCTTCTACATTTTCTTACAATGTTTCCTCTAAATAAACCTCACTACTCTTCTCAACTCTTCTTTATTTTTTTTCTCGTTCTCATCTAATATTTACACCCCCATATCTGGCGCAATTTTTAGTTATTTTTTAAACATCTGGAACAATCTTCGCAAACCGCTTTTTTAAATTCTTTCCATAATACAGGGTGGTGCTCTTGATAAACCGGGTCAACTGATTTAGCATTTTGAACTGGTTTTTTTCGAGTTCCTGCTCGCCTTTTCAATTGACAAAAATTGTTTTGGTATCAAAACGCAGCTAAAATTATTGCATAGCGCTCGCTATCAGAAATCAGCTGAATTACACTTCCTTTTTGAAAATTTATCAATAAAGATTAGTAATTTTTGATGTGTTTGTTTATTGTAACCTTCTATTTAATTTGTTCTAATAAATCATTCAAAGCTGTTCCTTGGGAATAAACCTTTATTTGCTTAGAAATGTTGATTGTTTTAGGCAACCCAATACTATTTTTCATTCATTATCAAAACTCACTTTTATTTTTATTGACAAATTTTTGAAAACAACGTGAAATTTTGCTGACCTCTAATAGCAACGGCGATACGGGCTAATTTTAGCTTCATTTTGATACCAAAACCATTAACCTATGACCCGTTTTTAAAAGCACCACTTTGTTTATTTATTTATCCTTACAGACGAGGAAATGGTAGACGTCCAGCCCATTTTCCCACAAGATATGTGACTTCATATGAAAGGACAATAAACGATCAAAATAGAACCTAATAATTACGCCAAGCTCTAAAAGACTCCAGTTGGAGTTAGGGATGCAACACCCAACTATATGGAAATAATAGAGACTACGAAAATTACATAAAGGGAGAGACATGAGCAACTTGTAAGGTCATCCATCTTCAAAAGGAAATATAGAGATGCGATAACCGCATTAGAGGACTAATGGAAAACTTTCCAAACGTACAGATTCTAAACTATCTTAGAGGTTTATCCCACAATTACAAGTAATGCAAATATCAACTATTTCATAATAAAGTTTTCTTACTTTTGATTTTTGTTTAAAAATCCTTATTATTCTTTAAATAATTGATAATAAAATTCTTAATTACGTTGTAATATATCCAAAGACAAAGTGTTACTTACCACACAATTATCTTTCATCAAATAAACGTTATACGTCTCACCAAAAAACTTTCATAACTAAATGATTGTTGTGATGATCTAGTGTTGATGAACTAGTATTTAAAAAAAAATTGTATACTTAGAGCTGTCATGTTGGCTAGTTGTCGTAACGGCCAGTAGTCCTTACAACGAGTTAGTCCTAATTTTTTTGTGGTTTTCTGTATAAAATTTTTATTTGAATAGGTACTGTTATACTCCAACTTCTTCTGCCCCAACAAGGTATACAGTGGTACCTCGACATACGAGTGCCCCAACATACGAGTTTTTCGAGATACGAGCAGGCGAGCGAGTGATTTTGCTTGAGTTACGAGCGAATTCGATACGAGTTTGGTTTAGCAGACACCAGACGCGACCATCACGGTCAGTAAATCAGTTAGCAGCGTGCTTCCGCTGTGATAAGTTGTGTAGTTTTGTTCGCGTTTTGTGTTGCGTTTACATTTACATTTACAGTTGTAGTTCATTTATTTTATATATCCATGGATCGGAAGAAAGTTTGCGTCTTAGAAAAAGATGATGAGTATTGAATTAAAACGTGAGATTATAGAAAACATGAGCAAGGTGTTCGAGTTGTTGGCTTGCCAAGGCAGTATGGGCGTAGTACGTCCATAATTTGTACTGTGCTTAAAAAGGAGTCGATAAATAGTGTAACGCCGGCTAAGAGAAACTGCTGATGGTGTGGGTGACAGAGAAGCAGCTCCAAGGAGATACCTTGACGCAGACCATCATTTGCGAGAGGCAAAAGCGATCTACGGAGATTTGCTGAAGCAAACCCGCAGACTTCCATCAATAAGGCATCGGAAGAGTCATTTAAAACCAGCCGGGGCTGGTTTGAGAATTTTAAAAAGAGGACCGGTATTCACTCCGTTGTCAGGTATGATGAAACAGCAAGCTTAAATATGAAAGCAGCTAAGGATTACATTAAAACGTTTTCCGATCTAAAAGCCCAAGGATATATCTCTCAGCAAGTCTTCAACTGTGATGAGACAGGGCTGTTCTGGAAAAAGATGCCAAATAGAAATATATAACGGCAGAGGAGAGAAGATGATGCCAGGCCACAAACCTATGAAAGACAGATTGACTCTAGCACTGTGCGCCAATGCAGTGGCGACTGCAAGATCAAGCCTCTGCTCGTATACCATTTGAAAACCCTAGAGCATTTAAGTCACATAAGATTTTAAAAGAAAAACTGCAAGTTATGTGGAGTTCGAACCCGAAGCATGGGTCACCAGGAAGTTCTTTGTGGAGGGTAAACCTGGTTTTCGACCCTTCTGTTAAGAAATATCTACAGGAAAAAAAAATACCCGTGCAAGCCCTTCATCATCCTCGACAATGCCCCCTGCTCATCCACCAAACCCCGAAGATGACATCCTCGAGGAGTTCAAATTTATAAAGGTTCTCTACCTACCACCCAACACCACTCCTATCCTGCAGCCCATGGATCAGTAGGTGATTTCTAATTTTAAGAAGCTATACACCAAGCATCTGTTTTGGCACTGCTTTGAAGTGACGGGACCACAAACCTCACCCTTCGAGAGTTCTGGAAGGACCACTTTAATATCGCAATTTGCCTAAAAATTATCGATCAGGCCTGGCTGGGTGTTACAACGAGGACCTTGAACTCTGCATAGAAAAAGCTGTGACCTGAAGCTGTAGCTGAAAGGATCTACGAAAAATTGGAACCCGGTATGTCAGTAGAGGAGGAGATTGTGTTTCTGGGGAAATCCATGGGTCTAGAGGTAGAAAGAGAGACGTAAACAAGCTTGTCGAGGAGCACACCCAGGAACTGACGACTGAGGAGATACAAGAGTTACAGTCACAGCAGCATATGGAGGTTATGCAAGAAATTGGTTTTGAGGAGTCAGAGGAGGAGGTTATTTCTACAAGTGAGATAAAAGAGATCTTAGGGGGAAGAGCCTTCGTGGAAAAGAAACACCCAGAAAAAGTTGCAACAGGTCGTGCATTTGATCTTTTAATAACACTTGCCGGAGCATTCTGAGAGGGAGAGGAAGAAACAAACCTCCTTGGACATGTTTTTTCTAAACGGCCTATAGGTAAAAGCGAGTAAAATGTAGCGAAAAGGCGAAGACCAGTGAGAGTATCTAATTTATTTCTTTACATTCTCTTCTTTGAAAGAACTCCAGATGATTATATAGACGTCTGGAGTTTTTCTTAATAATTTATAAGAGAAGGACAACATTACCATTTTTATGATTCTCTTTTTTGTTTTTGTGCAATAAATATTTGTCATTTATAAATAGGTTTTTATTATTCAAAACCACGTAACAAAAATAACTGGGGTGACATTTTGGGGGTTGGAACAGATTAATGGTAGTTTAATTGTTTTGTATGGGGAAATTTGCTTTGAGATACGAGTAATTCAAAATACGAGCAAGGTGGCGGAACGAATTAAACTCGTATGTCGAAGTACCACTGTACTTAATAAATGTCGCTCCGTTTCTGAGATAATTAGATTTTTAGTTAAATCTTTTGATCTTTAATTAAATATACAGATTCGCCATTGCCTTTTCTTTTACACTTTATCCATTAGGACTGGTGTAAATTAATAATTGAGCGTGTTTAAACAACTAACGGGCAAAAAACAATAATAAATTTCCAAGACCAAAGAGTCAATGACAGAAATAACGTAAAAACAAACTGGTCAAGAAGATAAAGGATAAAGAAAAAGAAAAAGAAAACCTCTTAACTTAAGTAGTTTTGGTTTCATAATAAATGTCCAATATGGGCACCACCTTTGTTTATGTATAAACTGATACTCTTAAATAAAACTTTCAAATGTTTAACATTTGTAAAAAACTGTCAAAAGATAAAGCAAAATCAAAATTATCTCAGAAACTATTGCTCAGAGCAATCATTTATTATATACCTTTTTGGGCACCTGTATATTGCTTATCCTGCATCCAACGTACAGATTTTACATTTTTCTTGAGATATAATGCCCATACGGTCGGTAACAATACATCTTCTAATACACGTATGTAGTATATCCTTGAATTAAACCTAGGAGAAATAATTCGTGAAATTTCGCCTGAACCATCTTTACACATCCAACCCCAAAATCCTGCGTTAATTCGTACCCTGGTTTTATTTGGAAAAACGTTTTCAACGTCATAATTAGACGGGGCTTCTTGGGATGTCAAAAATAGTTTTTATTTAGGTATTTCTATGTTCTGATTTACACATCTAGCTTTTTGAATACTTCAGGAAGAGACGACTGTTTGTTCTATATGATGATCTCTAATTTCTACTATTTTCTGTATACTTCAATGTATTCTCACTTTTCCATTCTGCGACAACGCCGTGACTCAAAAATCAGAACCTCTGCAAACAAGTAAACGTATAAATGTAAGTGTTTTTATTAATTGGATTTTTACCTTCATCAACAAATAATTCGTATCGTTTGCTTCAGTCACAAATTTTTCGATGTCATCAAAATAGCAGATTTTTTCCACGATAGTCGACACTCTTACTTTTAAATAGGGGATCAATTTTGGAAACTTCCCAAGATATTCTCTTCACATTTAAGGTGCTCTTCAACATCAAGAAAGTAGACCATAGTGTAGGGGACTTTACTTGCCTCGATTTTTGTTCTAGTTATGCTAGCATCACATCTTTTGTAATTCTTTGGACTTTCTTTTCCAGGCACCAGTCTTTAAATAAAAAATTCCAACTTCGTGGGTAGTGAACTTTAATTGCTCCTTAGCGTCGTGAAGCAGGAATCCTTTGGGCGGTCACAACCTCATCCTCGTCGCTACTACTCATATTTTCAAACGAAATTATGCACTGCATGTAAAACCAAATTATTTTTTTTTGCCAATGGCGTGGATTGTTTGAAAAAATTTTCATCTCCATAGCTACCTACTCCACAGGGAGACTTGAACATGCCATTATATTGAGATTTTATATATTTTTTAAATGTATATTGTCTATCCATTTATTTATACGCAGTTGTTTTTTCTTCTTGCGCGCAGCTTTTTTCAACCGTTGTAAGATATGCTTAACACATTTAATATAAAAAACACTATTTCGTCGGGAAATAACATTTACCTAACTTTGTCAATATTTTCTTACAAACGCTAACTTGCAGCGACATGGTCAGGAGTTAGAAGAATTTTCTGGCCGGTCGCCGATTCTGCATGCCACTCCCACGAAGCCGACATCTATATTTACGAAAAGAAGTTATACCGAAGTTTAGATCAAACGCACTCTTTAGTAGAAGTTTGTAACTACTCCATTTAATTTTATAACATTTGATCTGTTTTTTTTTTAATGTACTGTACTTTAACAAATTATAATATTAATTTTTTTTAAACTTTATTTGTTTGTTTTGATTCAAAATTTTAAGACTAACATACAATTTTTATAACTTTAAAATTACACTTCAAGATATAAGGTAAGTTTATAAAAGTTGAATTAAATTTAATTGCAATTAAATAGTTAATTCGACATCTTATTGGATAGTCTCAAATTAATTTAAAAAAATAATACGTACGTACTTTCAAACAGCTCAAAATTTTTTTCGTTGAACTTCGAATTAGAGACAGAAAATCCCGATATTCTAAACTTAAATAAAAGTTGTAGATAACCTAATGTATAACAACTTTTTCTAAACAATTTTTTGCATGAATAATATTTATCGAAATATTGTTAAATTAAGTTAAAAAAATGTTACGTGATCTATCTAAAATGTATCTATTTGATTGGATTTGAAGCTTTTAGACAAAAAAATAGCTATATTTAAATTATAATTAGAAAATAATTTTTTAATTTATTCTAAAAAAAATGATAATACCGTTCTCTTTCGCAAAAATAAGACCAATGGTCCTTCAAATATCTCTTTGTATACTATCGGCGAAGCTCTGGAAACCGTTTTTTTTTTAATTATTTTATCCCACTAACTCTATCGTGCAGAAATTGCAAAAAAAATTGGATGTTAAAATATTTTATTTTAAAACTGTAGCATAACTTTCCACTTTATTATAAGACGTAGAATAAAAAACAACAAAACATAATGAATTTTTTCAAAAGTAAACAGTAATACCTCCTTTAATAAATTGTATCTCTTTGACGAATCATTCAAAACAAAATATACAAAAGATCATTTTTATCTAACTCAGATGTAAGTAACAGAACATTCATTTAGAATTTACACAAACGTAACTAACGTACAGAAAGATCAACATCATGAGCAATTCTTGTCGTGGACCAACCAGCATCAGCTACTGCAGCTATTCAAGATCGAATAATCAACGAAGAATTCGCCTGATTTTGTATTCTGTGCGTTTTTCAATTTTTATTAAAAAACGACACAAAATTCTGTAAACACTAATATAGTGTGGAACAGTCTAATGGAATACATTCAGTAACTCCATTATTATGCATTTTTTAAGAAAATTCTGAGACACGTCAAATTTTAATTCTAAAATGACATGTTACGACGTATAAATGTCATCACTAATATAATTCCCTTTAGGTGACTTATTCCGGTTTATTACCAAGTTAAACACAATGTTCGCTTGTTAAAGACTGAAGAGTTTCATATATCTGGAGTAAATGTATTGATTCTGAAAGCGAAGTATCAGAATTAAAAAAGTTAGTTTTGGATCTAACTTCAAATTGAAGAACTTAAAAAAACCAAGTTTAAATTAGCTATTATGACATATTTTGTAAACTAGTAATTTAATTATGATTCAATTTACAATTAAGGGGCCTTATGTAGGAGTGGATGTGTCAGGTTGATTTACACATTCTTGGTCTTTATTGTGCCCACGTTTCGACAAACCGTGCTAGTCTTTATCAAACCTACTTATTAAAAAAATAAGTAAACTAGTAAGTTCATATCCTAGTTGTTTTGGGGTGCACTGAAGTTTTATAAGAAAATTTGGAATTTGCACGTGCTATGATTTTGAGGATGCATTAATCAATATTTCTATGGAAGCAAATGTAACAGTATATTAAACTATAATTTTTTTCAGTTTAAGGTACCTTGAACGTTAAAGTAAAAGTTGCAGAAAATATAATTTTAACTTTTTTCCCTCTTAGGCCGTCTCCCACTGTGGTTTCTGATGTACCGCAGCCTAAAAGGCTTATTGTGCTTCCTTTGGTTGTTAATCGACGTATCCAAATTCTAAATTACCTGCACTAATAAGTGCGGGTTGTTGGGTGGATACGTATTTAACTCTTTTGGTAGCATTTTGTTGCGCCCAAAAATAAGCTGTCTTCTATTGTCCAGCGCCTTGCAATGCACAATAAGTGCAGTACTGTTTTCGAGCTCTTTCACATAGTCGACAATTAGTGTCGCCAGTGAATCTTCCGATTTTCCGCAGGTATTCTTAGACGACCATGTAGCCCGTTAGGAGCCCTGCTGTAATCTTTAACTGTGCCCGGCTTAACATTTGTAGTTTAGCCGTTTGTTTTACGTAAGGTTCTATAATCATACACTTACTATGTATCAGGCCTGATCTTGATGTCCAGTACGCCTTATGTTTTTCCGAGTCCATTCGCTGACTGCTAGGCGACTTGACTTTTTAATATGCCCAAGGTTGGTTCTGGACCCAACGTAAGACATTGTGGCTCATTGCCTGGCTAATTTGTCGGTTTGATGTTTCCTACAATGTCCGAATAGCTAGGCGTCCAGACAAGAGTTACCTTGTTTTGGCCTGCCAGAGTATTGAGTGTGTTAAAACTTCCCAGTCTAGATAAGGTCTTTTTGGCTCTCAGTATTGCTTGACTGTCAGACATAATATAGATACGCTTACGGTGATAGTTCTTCTCTATATTAGTTTTTTGCACATTGATTATGGCAAGAATTTAAGTGGGTGTGGTTGGGGGGGTTTGTTTTTTTTTTTTTTTTTGGTTTGGTGGTTTTGGTTTGTGTTTTGTTTTTTTTTGTGGTTTTGTTTGTGTGGTTTGGTTGGTTCGTTTGCCGACGGTCACCTTGGTCTCCCCTTTGAGTGGATCCTCATGTCTGCTCGTCGTTTGGAGTCGCTTTGTTTGGCTGATCTGTCTGTTGCCGCCGCCTTGCTCGCTTTTGTGCGGGGGTGGCCTGCTTGCTTCGTGCTGCGTGGGCTGTTTTCGGTCCCTGTTTGTGCGGCTCTTTGCTTTGCTTTGTCTCTGGTTGTGGTCTCCTGTTGCGCGCTTGGGGCGGGTTTGGCGGGCCTGTTTTGTGTCGTGTGCTCTCTGGTCTGGCCTTCTTTGTTGTTGCGGGTTCTCGTTTTCGTTGTTTAGGTGTGTCATTAGCACAATCTCTTCTGGCAACTAGATTAGACATATTAAATATTGGTAATAAACAAACCTTTATAACTAGTAATAGAAATGAAATATTAGATATAACGATAGGTACTAGATACACTAATAGCTTGTTAGGAAATGGCATGTGCCTGATGAAGAGACTGCTCTGATCATAGACACATCAGGTTTGAAATCATGGGGTTACATTATGAAACTGAGACTTACCGCAACCCTAGACGGACGTACTGGAAAATCTATAAAGACAGATTTAGACCAGAACTTAACCGCAACACTAAGTACGGTAAGCAAAAATATTGAGGTAGAAATAATGGCAGAGCAAATTGCAGATGCTATGTTAGCAGCCTACAATGATAACTGTCCTCTGACTGTGAGACACACTAACAGAAAAGTTCCGTGAGTGAAACAGTGGGTCAGAGAAAGCAGACTAGAACACTTTTAATAAGACAAAACGTCAAGGGATGTGGGAGGCCTCTAGGGCCTCTTTTACTGAGCACAACAAGGCACTCAAGAGGGCCCGAAGATTCTTATGGAGAAGGCATTGTAAGGACATTGAAACGGTCCCAGACAATGTCAGGCTCTATAAGATCTTATCGAAAACCCCCAAGGTGCACTTCGACCTATTCAACACGAAGACGGCAAATTCACAACAAACGAGAAGAGACTTTAAGTGAACTTCTCCGGACTTTGAACGGACAAAACTGGCAACAGACGTCAAAAGCAGACTGGCAAACGGCCAAGAAAGTGGTAACTTTTGAAAAGATCAGATGGGCAATAAACTCTTTTCAGCCCTATAAGTCATCGGGTTTGGATGAAATCATATCCTTCATGCTACAGAAAGGAACTGACCTTTTGTGCGCGATTAGACTATCAAGGCATTTAAGGTTAACTTAGCAATACATACTTTTAGAGGACGTGGCGGCTCACCAGGGTGGTTTTTATTCCAAAGACTGGCAGACAGACTACTCTAAGCAAAGGCTAATAGACCCATTAGTCTAATGTCATTCTTACTAAAGACAATGGAGAAGATTATGGATAGGCATATTAGGGAAAGAGATTCTGGTGACCAACCCTCTATCCCGGACCAGCATGCATATCTTCCAGGAAGATTTACCAGAGACAGATCTTGTCTATGTGGGCGGTGCGGAAAATAAACAGATTATGTGGGCGGCCTTCTTAGGTATAGAAGGCGCTTTCAATAATTCATCTTTTGACTCCATAACTGCGGCCCTGAGAAGACGTGGTCCTGAAGAAATTAGCTGTAGGTGGATTGACTGCATGCTAAGACAAAGGATGGTATTCTCAACGCTTTTCGAGCATACGTTAACAACCTGGGTTGCAGGAGGTTGCCCTCAGGAAGGGTAGTTTCCCCTCTGTTGTGGAACCTAGTCATAAATGGATTGCTAACTAGACTCAGAACAGAAGGCTACATTCCTCTGGGGTATGCAGACGACCTCGTCATCCTAGTGGAAGGCAAGTTTTCAGTCACTGTCAGAGAACGATTGCAACGTGCACTAAACGTGGTAAACAGATGATGTGTGAGGGAAGAGCTGAAAGTATCTCCCAAAAGACCACCATAGTGTCGTTTACACGCAAAAAAGAAATTAGAGGGATTAGGGACCTCTTTTTCTTAAATGGGCGTGAACTAGCTATATCTGGGGAGGTAAAATACTTGGGGTAATGTTTGACTCCAAGCTTACCTGGAACAACATATAGCAAAGTCAAAAAGTCATAATTTTTAACTTACCCTATGTATTAAAATTATTATTACATAATAATATAAGTGAAAAAACTGTTAAATATAGGAGAAGTAAAAATTATTGGATCTTCTCCTATAAAAATTTGTACCAAAAAGAGATACTTTTAGTATGATTGATTGTTCAACATGTAATTAAATGTGGAATAGTCAAAGTTCTGCCTATAGTCATTGGTAGAAATTAATATATTCTCTATATTACTTTAAAAAGTGAAAACAAATTATGGTTTACAGTCGTTTATTGGAATATTTGAGTTATCATTTTGAAGTACTAATTCAAACGTTTTTGAAAAATCGTAAACTTAAATTAAAAACAAATTTTATTGGAACAAACTGAAACAAATATTCATTGACAATGTATAATGTCGTATTCAGGAAAGATGACAGTTCGTAGTTATCATTTACTTACTAATGACTGTTAGAATTCCTAAATCCAAAATCTAACAGAACTATGTGTTTTAAAGAGCCCAATTACTAAATAATGCCACTCGTGATTACCAAATTATCCACTAAAACACGAATTGACTTTGCATTAAAAGTTAATAAGGATTAGTCATCACGGTTAATAAGTACAATGCCCTGCTCATACAATTACAAATACAAGAGGATCCTCTGATGATGATATTTCGTTTCTATGAGTCTCAAGTTTGCAATTATACGAGAGCAATTGTACATCTTATTAACTACTGGCTGATTTAGGGGAACTTGGTGCCAGGCAGTCAATGAAGATCCTGTTAACTTTAGCTAAACTTAATTTAGTATTTAGTAACATGACAGGTGCGTCATCTTTTGAAACATATTTTTACTAACTCAAAAATCTTCACGAGAAGCGTTCAACCATTTCCCAAAATTTTATCGCAATCTGATGAACGGTTTAGGAAGACGTAAGAGACATACAGACAAAATTCATTTTTATTAATGTAGATCAGGCCTGATGTAGATTATTAAAATACAAAGTTTCAACAAAAACTTTGTGAATGGTTTTTGAGATACTAACTGTAATTTGATATAAAGAGAAAAAAGTTAAATGTTAAAATTTTTTTAATCAGTTCTTTTTTTGTTGATAATAGAGATCATTATGTACTCTTTTTTTTAATTTTTTTAAATTGATACTTGTTGTAAAAGTCAGACTATATTCATTTTACCTTGAAAAATAAATTATCATTTGATGGGAATTATAGTTGGTGATCTCCCCTTATGCACTACAATGAGTAGCAGTTTTTATCAATAGAATTTAGAAAGATGGGCAAATTGTCTTAATGCATTCAATATTCTTAATAATACAGTATAAATAATAATGAATGCAGAATAAATTTGATAATAATATAGGGGAGTGAAGTTTAATAGAAAATAAATTATCCATCCGCAACTTTAAAATAACATTTACATATTAGTCGTTGTAAGCTAAAATTTAATTATATATACAAAAGGGTTCTTAGAGTTTCTCATGGGTGCGGATGTGTTATTGTGCTGCAATGATATGTAAGTACGAACAATGAAGAACAATAGAGCGAATGAGATAAATCCAGGCTTTATAGAGATGAGCAATTAGGAAGACTACATAACGAAAGTCTCATGTGAGAGGTGCTACTCGTCGATTACTTGGCCGATGCCGGCGCCGCCACCAGATGGGACTAATTACAAACTTAAGCTGTCCGCCCCCGTATTCTGTAATTATTATTATACACTAAGGGATTGGTTGACATATATGTATATCTCTCATTTTCTTAATTAAAACAATCTCTAAAAGTAAACATAACGAATAATCAATATTTGTTGAATTTGAGTATAGCATTAGTCGAATTACGAAAAAAATATTTTCCCTCGTGATTTGTCATTCCAAATGTTAAAAGGGTTATAAACGATTACGTATAAAAATTAATGCAGAAGGCGCACATGCTAATAGATTAATTAAATTATTTCTTCATTTTGTTATTACAACATAATTTAATTATCACGAGGATTGTATCTTATATAATTTATCTAGCACTATTATATTTTGAAACATGTTTTAAAAAAAAAATAAAAGTGTATTTTTCTTTCTAACAAAAGGACAAAAATACAAAAAAAAACATCTGTTTAAAAATGACACCTTAGTTTAAAATCTATAAAGAAATATTTATTGCTTACATTTAAAATTAGAAAATTCTCAAATTTCAGAACATCTGTATACTAGACGTTTTAAAATTATTCTTTGTAACTGAACCGCGTTTTTATTTTTGTGCGTGTGAACGTAAATGATTTTGAGTAAGTGTTTAATTATTTTGTTGACATATATTATTCATCTTCAATTTTCACTGAAGAACATTTTACCATCAAAATTATATTTCTGTTACTCTCTTACCGATTAAATATTTACACTTAGGTTTTCGATTGCTATTATCTCAAGCAATTCTTAATTAATGGATTTTAATAGAAAACACAAAATGTAGACAATTTAAGCAGATGTGTTAGTTGATGGAATTTGGGTGGAACATCATAGGTTGTATGTGGTGTTGTCTTACAAATTTCGTTGCTGTGCTTGGTAAAACTGTATCTGCGGTAAAAGGTCATAAGTTTATTAGTGATTGATTTTCTTTGAGAATATTTCAGAAATTTTATTGAATTTCGATAATATGTGAAGTCTATCGGTTAAAGTTTTAAGAATTGTTTCAAACGTCATACACATTATCAATGCTTGGTCAAAAATTTAACTAGTGTTTACCTGCTTCTGGTCGTAGGAACCATCTTGGAGGATCTAATTTTTCTATTAATTAAATGGGATTGTAATAATATCGATTTCACTGCCAATCACTATTCACAAGTAGGGTAATGGCGGGTAAGAGAATGCATCGTTCAAGAGTACGCACTGCCTTTAGTTTAGCCCCCGATGGACAGATGGCTTACTGCGTCTAACGATGTATGTCTAGAGTACAAAGCTTCAGTGTAATTAAATTGCCGTTTGTACGGGCTTGAATACAAAATTGATATTTACCCACTGAGGTAATATTTGACCAGATTATTGATACAGTATTTTTAGTATTAACCAAATTAGTACTTTTTATAGCCCTATTGAGACTTAGAATAGCATGTTTAGTTTGTAGGTTAGTTTTGAACAAAAATATGCATGTAAAGATATATTCCTTTTGTGCTGGAAGGCTAAGAGTACGCACGCATACTCTTAATATGATATGCGTACTCTTAGCCTGTTACATTTTTTTATCGGAAAAATTTAAGAGTTTTGTCTGTTATTTCAGTTTAAAATGGGAAAGTATCGACGCAAGAGTAATAGAAAGTTAGTATTTACTGTAGAAATAATGAATGAAATACAGGAAAAATTGTTGCAAGGAAAAAGTAAACGATCGATAGCAGAATCTTTAGGTGTTCACGAAGCAACTCTAAGAAAACGGTTAAAAGCAGGAACGGTACCAACATCACTTGGCCGATTTAAATCAGTTTTACTCCAGAAATGGAAGACGAACTAGCTATCTACTGTAGAGATTTGGATAGAACATTTTATGGACTCACACATAAGGCATTTGGTCTCCTTGTCTTTGAATATGCCGAGAAAAATAAGTTAAAGCACATATTTAACCAAACAAAAAAATCCGCTAGGAAAGATTGGGTTTACTCGTTTTGTAAACGCCATCACCTAAGTCTCCGTTGTCCAGAAAAAACAAGCCTTGCTCGTGCTGCAGGATTTAATAGGCCTCAAGTTGAGCTATTTTTTAGAAATCTACTACAAATCGTGGATAAAAAAATATATTACCACACCGTATGTTTAACATGGATGAGTCTGGTATCCTAACTGTTCTTAATAAATTACCCAAGGTTGTTGCTCCTAAAGGCAAAAGAACTGTAGGCAAAATTGTGTCATCTGAAAGGGGGCAATTAGTAACGGCAGTTTGCTGCATGGGAGCAGCTGGACAATATATTCCACCCGCACTTGTGTTTCCTCGGAAACGAATGAAACCTGAGCTAACTGAAAGAGGTCCACCAAGAACACTTCAGCTTGTTTCAGACTCTGGGTTTATCAATAGTGAGCTCTTTATTAAGTGGCTAGATCATTTTCAGACATTTTGCAAAAGCTCAGTTGAAGACCCAGTATTACTTATTTTAGACAATCACTCTAGTCATGTGAGTTTGGCAGGAATTACAAAATGTCGCGAAATGGGTATTAACATGTTAAGCTTACCGCCCCATAGCAGCCACAAGATCCAGCCATTGGATAGGAATTTCTTTGGACCTCTGAAATCCGCATATGCGCAAGAATGTGACAAATGGCACGTAAATAATCCGGGACGAGCTATTACTCAATTCCAAATTGTTGATTTATTCGCGAAAGCCTACATCAGAATAGTCTCAATTGAAAGGGCGGTAAAGGTTTTTGAAATATGTGGTATTTTTCACATACAATCCGAATGTCTTTTCCGACGAAGAATTTGCACCTTCTACAGTAACGGATCAACCAGATCCAAGCCAAGCCCATAGTGAACAAATTGCACCAAATCTTAGTCAGACCGCAGCAGACGAATCTGACCCCGAGGATGAATTGCCTTTGTCAAATTTTGTGCAGCAGAAAACTACAATCCATGTTAAAGAAATTGATAGGGACCACAACTTGATAATAACAATCCCCTCAACATCCTCTGCCGTATCACCTGTGCCAAATCCACGAAATTCACCACATTTAACTCCACCAAAAACGTCAACTAATTTTGTTTCACCAAAGTTAATAAAACCACTACCTAAGGCACCCCAAGAGCAGCAAACGCTCGCAAGAAGAAGAAGTCTGTACTTCTAACTGAATCACCGTATAAGAACGAATTGGAAGAGTTAGAAGCGCTCAAACAAACTAAAACCCAAAACGTCAAGCAGGCCAAACGAAAAATCACAGATGAATCAAGGAATCCGGAGCACAAGGGACCAAGGAATCTAGAGCACAAGAAACCAAAAAATCTGGAGCACAAGAAAGCTAAATCTTCATGTATATTGTGTCCTGTTTGTCAAGAAATATATGAGGACCCCCTGAAAGCGACTGGATGCAGTGCAACACTTGTAAAAACTGGTTCCATGAGGATTGTACAGTTTATTCTGGATTGGGGGAGTTTATATGTCATAACTGTGACAACTCGAATGACTAAACTCCATGGGTACTCTTAACAGGTTATATGCGTACTCTTAAACGACAAGTCGGTTAAGAGCACGAATTTGAAACGGTTTGAAAAAATAAAATTTCTTATGTATTTTTGCTTTTACAGGGGAAGTTTTTTAATTTGTTTAATTTTTTAGTTCGGTTAACAATAAATATTACCCTCTTACTTTAGCCATTACCCTACAAGAATCTTGTATTTTAAAAACTATATAATCTCTTAAGGTAATGAACATTTGAGGTTTGTCACCTAAAATTTTGATGAGAAAAATACTTTTTCTGCAAAAATTTGCACTAAAGGGTTCCGGATTTTCTTGAATAACTTAAAAATTGTGTTTCACTTGAAAAGTTTTCTTTTCTATTTATGAGAATGACAGATGGTGCAATGATTACATGTAATGTAGTTATTTAATTGTATTAATAACATACAAAACCGTCATCACATAGACATGAAATAAACCCATTACAAACTTAATCAATAGACGATAAGAGATTTTGCTAATAAATACCACTACTGAAGAAGAAATTATTGTAATTACGAGTAATAATTATTTTGAAAAGTAAGTAAAGTGAATAGAAGAGGATATATACCTATTGGTCACCTTGTTAGGTACAAATATTTTTCTTGAAACGTGGAAAGGGAACGTTTCTCTACGAAATTATACACCACTATAAACTGCATCTTCGGCAGTTAAAGAGCTCGCTCTTTTCCTGCGCGCAAAGAACGGTTGTGTTACAACTCTTTTAAACAAAGCATATTTGTGAGTTTTAGTATTTTGACAACAATTTTCGGGGCACTGTTGTGGCTAAACAGCTGAGTTATCAAGAAAAACCCTATGAAAGATCTTTTTTTATTTTTTTCGACGTTGCCAGGCTGAACAGCTGAGTTATTTAAGAAATACCGTGAAATCAATGTTTTCATATGTGTTGACAAAAAACATGCTTTCCATCAAAAGTTTTGTTAGCAAATCTTAGATTTGCTTTCAACAATCAAGAATATTATGTTATCAATGTAAAATCTAAAATATAACATCTATAAAAATTCAAAAATAGACTTATTGCACCAAAGTCTTTTTTCAAATTAAAAAAACTGTTGCCATGGCACTCTAACATTAAATGACTATCTAAAAAACTGCTGTATCTTTGAAAGCTAAACAAAAGCTACTACGAATTGTTTCATCTACATCACAAACCCTACCAAATAAAATTCCTGAATAACTTCCTAGGAGTCAATGCTCACGCCAACGTTAACGTTTTTTAGAGTTAAGTTGAAGTATGTTAATTTGTCACACCTACTCAACAAAATAATACGAAGAGCAAACGTACATTTCAAAAGTTTTCAAATTGATCTATTGGAAGATTATAGGCGATCCATGAAATGCCAGTTGATTTCAAACTTTAAAATAAATTTACGTTTTGAAATGTATGAGGAAGAACTAAATTGAAATATTTAGCGCAGATTTTTAGAATAGTTTTTGTCACATCAATCACTTTCCTAAAACGATAATACTAGTTAGGTTCTCATGCATACAATAACAACAAGTAGATGTGTTTTACATTTGTTTCTTTCCTTTGAAAATAATGATATTGGCAAACTCACACAGTTCTGCCAATTTCTCATAGTCTACCTTGACTATAAAGATATGCTGAAGAGAATAGGTGCTTTTTCTAGAGAAGATAATTAATCTATTTAATTTTTGTAACAACTCTATAAGCTAAGCAAATGCAGAAGGAATTTGCTTATGTCAATTACCAGTAACTGGTGCAACAATGTTGCACGATACCCTACATCTACTAGCAGTGGACGTGGTTGTCTACTGCTATGTCACGGATAGGAACGGACATACCCACTGAAGTATTTCTTTCAACATTGGTATTTCAACAGCACGGAATTCATCGTTCGGAGTGTTGCTTATTTGTATTTGAAAAAAGTTCGACAGGAATTTTTGAAACGAGTCGTCTATTGTCTGACGTAACCGTCTGCAGTTGTCTTCTGGAGAAACGTTTTACTAATTAAGTCAAAAATCAATTCAATTTATCAATAAAAATTCCATATTGCCGGCGTTGTGATTTTAACACCCAGTTTTTCTTTCTACATTTTTAATCAACAAATAAGCTTTGGTTGCAATAAATTAATTTGTATTTTAATGTTAACAAGCAAACCTGCAACATCTCTGAACCTTTCAAAAAAATGTTTCTTCTTGCTCTGCAAACAGACCTCCACAGCTTCTATTACCTCCTTGTTGAAAGAAAATGTTTGACCTTTTAAACTTTTTTTTAGGTTGAGGAAAGAGGTGATAGTCGGACGGAGCCAAATCGGGTGAATAAGGGGGTGTTCTAGTAATTCAAACCCTAAATCACGAATTTTTGCATGGCAACATGAGATTTGTGTGCAGGGGCGTTGTCCTGCCAAAACAAAACACCTTTGGATAACTTTCCGCGTCTTTTCTCTTTAATATTTTCCCGTAGAGTGGTCAGTAATGTCGAAATAGTAATCTCCAGTTATTGTTCTACCCTTATCCAAAAATCAATCATGATTACTCCATGGCAATCCCAAAAACTGAAGCAAGAACTTTTCCAGCAGATTTTTGGACACGAAACTTCTTAGGTCTTGGAGAACCAGAGTGTCGCCATTCCATCGATTGTTGCTTTGTTTCTGGATCGTAGAAATGTTTTCCCAAGTCTCATCCATAGTAACAATTCGGTTTAAGAAGTCTACATCGTTTTCAAATCGAGCACAGATCGAACGCGATGCTTCTACCCTTGCACGCTTTTGGTCAACATTCAAACATTTGGGGATCCATTTTGCAGCAATTTTCTCATGTCCAAATTGACGTGAACCATATGATGAACGCGTTCGTATGAAATATTCAGTGCTTCAGATATCCGTTTTAGCCCAATTCGACGGTCTGATAAAATCATGTCATGAACTGCATCGATATTTTCGGGGACTGACACAGAAACTGGCCTTTCCGATCGGTCATCATCTTCAATGGAAAATTTACCTCTTTTGAAGCTTGCATTCCAATTTTTGACGGTCGCATACGAAGGACATTGATCACCAAGGGTATTAAGCATATCTTCGTAAATCTGCTTACCTCTTAACCCTTTTAAATACAGGTACTTGATGATGGCTCGATACTCCAATTTTTCGATTTTCACAATTTCGGTGGACATCTTTTTCATTTAATTTATTGCGTGACTCTGGTTTACTTTTTTGACGTCAAACTTTACACTGACACTTCTAATAAGTTATTGTTCGTTGCTATGGTAACGCAATATTTTGTTTATGCAAGGAACTGGTCTAGGCTAACTAGATATCAATACATCCTCGTATCAGGAGTCAATTCTATGACCCTAGAAACCAAAGGAATCTTCGGTAGTTTGATTTCTGGTGCAACTTTGACTATCTCTCGGTCATCGTTAATTAATTAATTGTACACAAATCACAGAAAACAATTCACTACTTACTATTTACACTAATGTAAATGAATAAAGGCAGTAATATAGTTTCCTATTGCGTTATTTTATAATTTACTGCGGAGTACGAAAAATACGTCTACTCACTCATGTAGCATACTATTCGAATGTTTTATTTAATAACTAGCGTATTTTGATACTGCTTTATTTTTGATCTTATTGTTAATACATGCGATTTTTAAAAAAATAAAATAGAAATTGTAATCTAGATTGCAACAATACTATGAAATGTGCCCCTCTCATTACATTCTACACCGTCTTACAAAATCTTTTCATCCCCATGTATGCCATTGTCCTTGTAATTCATTAATAACATAAGAATTACAGGTTTCTGTAACATAGAAAACCAATGTAATGTTCACAAATCTCACACCTGTCATATTCTGAAATCGAATCAAATTTATGTATTTTGTGTTGACACAAATAGATAATTTGTGTTTCTATTCTCTTTATTTATTCATAAACTGAACTAGTTATCTAGACCCCCAAAGATAAAAAGATACACTTTTTTCAGATCATTTGGTTTTGAAACTAAAACGCTTTCAACTTAGTATACTTCAATACATTTACACCGTCAACCCTGTATTTATCTTTAAAAAATATTCTATACATCACACAAGATGCAGCATTTGATATGTATTCTCGATTGAATAAGTATTATGTAAAAATCCTGTAACACAATTAAAAAAAAAAAATTGAAACACAAAGTAAGTCAAACAAATATTTGTGTAATAATTTCTATGATTACATTGAGAAAAACAAATTCTACGTAATCTATTCTCCGAGACTCATTCCTTGGCAAATAGGATGGAGTGCAGTAGAAAATGTAGTGAGCACATAAAAACAAATGACAAATATTGTATGTTCTTGACTTTGTGTAATAGAATGCAAAAACCAAGACACAATAAATAAATTAAAGAAATTATGGAGAACAAGTTAGGGTTAAGGTATGACCTATTACCAAGAAAACCGTTACGAAGGGTTAAGATTGTCGGCTTACAGACCGAAAATAATTGAAGAGAACAGTTGGAAAGTTGTGCATATTGAAGAAAATAAAAAGAGGGAGACCATATTGCCTAAGCAGGAATAAATTCTAAATATGCGGACATGATGAAAGAAGAAAGACTAAATACAGGCTGGAACGACGAAGAATGATGCTGTAGAAATCACAATATCTTTTGTACTTAGGAATGTGAATCAATTAAAGCTTGTCCAGAATGTACATAATTTTATCTGGTAAGCGAATGTTCAGCTGGCGAAGGTAATCTATGTAAGCTGTATTTAAGTGATGGTTAAATTCAATTTTTTAAACTGCGGACGTTAGACATCTCGTATGTAGCCATAGTTGTCCGGTTTTAAGACAAACATTAGAGCACAAAAGAAGCAAAATTGTGTTTTAAAGTAAGTAGCAACTGTACTGATATTACATATTTAAATTCTCAAAGTATGAAAAGAAAAAACATATGGAAGAACTTGAAATTCTAATGCATGACAGGGAATCAAAACTTATGCTCCTACGTAACGGTAAAATCAACTTTCCTAAATACCTAGTGATTTAGTGCAACTCACATGTAATCGTTTTTACAGGCGGTATAGTGCTAGCATTGACTATAAAACTTCGGGAAGATACGCAACGCATATGAATGAAATGCAATAAAAATTGCCACGACATGTAAATAACTTTACCGTCGATTTAACACGAGATTTTTGTTAGTTGTGACTCTCGTTGATATCGTGTCGTAGTTGAATCAAAGTTTGTGTTTCGGAGTTACTGTGATTTCTGTGACAATGACTAAGTGTGTATAGGTATTAAGTTTTTCCAATCTTATGGGGCTTTCTGGTAGAAGCGTGATGGATAAATCAATCAAGGCTCCATGTACTTTAAAAAGTGCTGATGTTTCGATCAGGAATTGTCTGATCTTTATCGAGGCTACAAAGAATTAGAAACCAAAAATTGAAAAAAAATTTGTGACTATCTTCATTAAGATTTAGTTAACACCATAAACAACAAACATTTGAGGTCAATAAATTAAAATTCTTAAGTATAAAAGACAAACTAAAAAACCCTTAGTTAAGAATTATAATTTATTGTTTGTTGTTTATGGTCTTAACTAGATCTTAATGAAGATATCACAAGTTTTTTTTTCAATTCTTGGCTCCTAATTCTTTAAAGCCTAGAAAAAGCTCAGAAAATTTTTGGGCAAAACGTCGTCACTGCTACTAGAAGACCCACAAGATTGGGAAAACTTAAATGCTTAATCAAAATAAGCAGGAGTTTTAATTAAAGTACATATGTCAGTTGCACAAACAATAGAAAGAACATCAAAGACACAAGTGTTTTTTAATCTCCTACAAAAAATGTAAAGCGGAGAAGGGTGTGGTACAAAAACTGTGGTAACATTGCTATTGTGCTTGTGGATATTGACACTTTAGGAAATAAACTAACCTGCAAAACATTTTAAAATCTCTGATTAGACAAAAATAAGATATTGACATTATAGTACGTCGTGTCAAAAGTTCCCAACGATCCGACCCCTGCTAAATTTTTTATGTGGTGTCAAAGAGGAAGGAAATCAGTTTTTTGTAAGTATCTCGCAAACTACGGGGTTTTCGAAAAGAATAGCGAATAGCTAATTTGTAGTTTAAACAATTTTGAAATAGATGGGTGGGTCCGTTTTTCTCTAAATTTTAACATTATCTGGTAATCGAATGTAATATGTTAAAACACCACTTTATTAAAAAAATCCGCACCTTAGATGAGGTGTTGAAAGAGATTTTGCTTTCAACGTAATGCCCTCAGAGCCTTGACTTATCTCAGTATTGATTTCAAACAAAATATATGTTACATCAAAACTTCTTTAAATTTGCTACCAGTTAATTTAACAACGGGCTTTAAGTTGTCTAATGATCGTTAGAAAAAATTCAAATTTATACACTCGATTGCTTAAAAACATTTGTCAACACTTATGTAGGTAAGATGTCAAAAAAGTCGCAATTTACAGAGTAGCCCCCCTAAACGTAAGAACTTGTGTTTATTTGTTAAACACAGTCCAAAACACTTCTGCAAGGCTCAATTACTATATACGGGTGGATATCTTTATAATAAAAATTGCGTCAAAAATTGTCAACAATCTGACATCTGCTGAACTTCTTGTGTTGAGATGAAGAAGTTTGGCAAAAAATATTTTTTCCAAATATGTAATTTTCAAACGAAATAGTTTTAGGTCCTTCAATTTGGGAAATAAATTATTTGATCTTACGGTCTGAAACAACTTGCAGCTTATACTTAGATTAGCTATTAGCAAGGTTAAAGAACCTATAAATTTAAACACATTTTGCAGAAAATTACCATTACTTGCATTGGGCTGTAGGAGACTTCACATAGAAACCAAAATTATTTTTAACATCTAAGTTCAGGGATAATGTTGAAAGGGGCAATTTTTTCAATAATGTGTGCTGTTGTAACACGTTTACCTTATTTTGCTCTTTAACCTAAAGATTTTCAGAAAAAGTGTTGAAACGCTTTTGTTGCAAATTTTATAAACTTTGAGGAGCATAAAACTATTTCGTTTTAGGATCAGATATTTAAAAAATATTTTTTCGAAAAACTCTCTTCCTCTCCACAAGAAGTTTAGCAGACGTCAGATCGTTGACAACTTTTGACGCAATTTTTATTATAATGATACCCACCCGTATACAGTAATTGATCCTTGCAGAAGTGTTTTGGGCTGAGTTTAAAAGAATAAACACAATGTTCTTACGTTTAGGGGGCTACTCTGTAAACTGCAACTTTTTTGACATCTTACCTACATAAGTGTTGACAAATGCTTTTAAGCAATCGAGTGTATAAATTTGAATTTTTCTAACGATCATTAGACACCTTAAATCCGTTGTTAGATTAGCTGGTAGCAAGTTTAAAGAACTTTCGATTTAACATATATTTTGTATAAAATCAGTACTGAGATGAGTCAAGGCTCTGAGGGACATTACGTTGAAAGCAAAATCACTTTCAACACCTCACCTAAGGTTAAGTTGAAACCGGCGAATTTTTATAAGTGTCGTTTTAACATATTACGCTCGATTACCAGATAATGTTAAAATTTAGGAAAAACCGACCCACCCATCTATTTCCAAATTGTTTAAGCTACAAATTAGCTAATCGCTATTCTTTTCGAAAACCCGTAGTTTGGGAGATATTTACAAAAACTGATTTTCCTCCTCTTTGACACCACATAAAAAATTTAGCAGGGGTCGGATCGTTGGGGACTTTTGACAATTAATTATTTTGGGGTAATTTTTTGGTAAAAAAAAAAATTTTATTTGTAAATTTTTTTTAGGTGGAAAATTAAAATAAAAAAAAATTTAAAAAAATGTAAAATTTTTTATTTTTTTTTTTTTTTTAATAAAAAAATGTGAGTATTAAAAAAAAATTTTTTTTTTTTCCTAAAATTTTTTAAAAATAAAAATTGTAAAAAGAAAAAATTATGCTCTCGTGAGGAGTGATCAATAAATTAAAACATTTTTTATTAAAGAAAGTAATAAAATAATAAACCATTGGACCACCTTTTTATTAATTTTATTTGTTTGACAATAGTTTATGATTTTCAAGTTATCCAATTGGAGTATATGGAATAGTTTTGATTTTAGACGACTTAAATATCAAACGATTTAAAGGGGTTTTAAGAAAATTGATAAAAACCTATTAACAACTATTTTGTTGTTTGTTATTGAACATTCAACAGTATCAAGATTAGAAGGTACTAAAAATGTTATGTGTTTGATTAAAAATTCGATAAAATATAAAAATTTTAACACAATGAATCCCTCACTTCTTTTCAGTGAATTTTCGTTAATTTTCGTTCTCAGCAGATTAATATTTTTGATCTCCAACGGGATCCGAAACAGTTTTTGGAATATATCAACATGTTTCGAAAAATAATTAGTTCAACTACTTTCAAAAGACGCAATAAAACTCCGAAATTTGATTTAAAATATGAGAAAAAAAGACGAAAACCGAATTTGAAATTGAAAAAAGTAGTACTTTTACGTTGAAATTTAATTTTCATCAGTTTCTCGTAGGAATCTCGAGCAAAAAACGACGTCGTTTTGAATGCAGATAATGTATCAGTTTGTAGAACGCGGGTTAAAGAAGGTTCGGTTGGCAGTAGGAGACTTTCCCAATTCTATAATCAATGGTATTAGAAATACGCAACAAAATTAAGTTTGCGGTGATGTCCAATTAAGCGTTTAATACTTTGTCTACTTTGTATTAATATTACGTGAGGGTTTCATACATGATTCTATACAATTATCTACTATACTCTAAACTCAAGTGACGCATTGTTCTTAGAACATTAGGAAATTGGTTCAATGATACATTGTCGGATAGAAATCAACATACAATTATTGTAGGTGGCTTGAATAATTAATAATATCAAAAATATATTTATACAGCTTAACAATATTAAAATTTTGCAAAGGATTGGAATGAAACAAATTGTTGATAAATGTACTAGTTCTACAGAAAATAATGGTACCATTGTCGACTTAGTAAGAAGAAATAATACAAACTTAAAATGCCCTTAAAGTAACAGACTACAATCTTATCGCAGTCAAAATAGGAAAACAATCAAACAGTGTAATTATGAAATTAGTACAATAAACAATTATGTACAACATTCACGAAATAGAGTATTAATTAAGATACGTTTATACAACTGGAATGTGCTGAATGATGAGATAAATGAAATTGCCTAATGATAGCGTAATGTTGAATTAACAGATGCAATAGAAATAGCTAATAAATTCAACGAGTACTTTGTGGAACACTATTGGGAAAATAAAAATTCTGTTCCTGGAAAATTCTAACCACAAATATACACTGTGTCCAAGATAAGAATGAACAGCATGGGGATCTTGAAAACGGTAAAAGATACAAAGTCGCTCAAATTGCGAAAAAAATTAGGCACTTTAAACTATTTCTTACAAAATTAGGTTCTAAACAATTATGTGTGATACATTGTTGAATTTGATATAAAAAACACTGACAAATACATGGTGCTTTTGTATGCAGCCGTATAAAAATAAAGTTGTTGATGGTTTCTCCGAGATAAAATGTTGGATTAAAAATTTGAAAGCACCATTTTCTAAAGCTCTAAAATTGTCAATGAAAAAATGATTTTAAATTTTTGATATTTTTAAAATAAGTGCAAAAAATACGAAAAATAAAATTCCAAAATATTGATTTTAAATATTATTAAAGTATTATTAAACTTTTCAAAACACCATGTAAATATACTCTAAATTGCCCAACTTTTTTGCAATTTGAGCAACCTTGCATCTTCTACCGTTTTTAAGATCCCCATGCTGTTCATTCTTATCTTGGACACAGTGTATAATAAAAAAATAAACATACTTAAACATTTGAAGAAATTAACTATTAAACTAAGAGGTGGAGTGACATTCATAGCAGCGCAGGTAATTGCAAATGCGTTACCAATAATTGCAAATCCATTCTCAGGATTCATAAATGAATCCCTGAAAAGTTTTTCTGAATCCTAGAAAAGATCAAAAGTCTTCTGAAATTTTAAATAACTTGGGGGTGCCCCAAGGGTCAGTTGTATGTCCTATATTGTGTTTTATTATAAATGAATCGATATAATGCACTGTCTGATTATCAATTACACGGAAAACACGATGTAATGATTATCCTGTTACTTTTATTGTTTTTAAAAGATAAAGATGTACATAACGTTGTACGAATACATCAGCCTGTCCTTTCATTACCATGACAAGCAGAAATCCCCACTTCTCAATAGCGCGCTCTAACTATTTAATAATGCTTGACAGTGGCGGCGTTAATTCTGAACCAAGCTCCCGCCTTGATCAATTTTAAGTAATCAATAATAAATTGAATTCTTAATATAACAATAACATATAGGTATAACATAAATCAAGTACCATAATAAAACATGAGAATACAGAAAATAAACAGGTAAGTACAATACATAATCAACAAGTTCATTTGCTGACAACTTTATTTTCAGCGTCCTGTAGAGGGCAAACGTTTACCACTGTACGTTTGAATGTTCCGTTACGTGTTTTAACATTTACTACGCCCATAATACTGTCACTTCCAGGAAAGACTTCGGTAATTCTAACGAGCGACCATTGGTATGGATGTGTGTTACTGTGTTTAAGTACCACTAATGTGCCTACTTTTATATTTTGCGTTGGGGAATTCCATTTCTTCATTTGTTGAAGTTGCGACAGATATTTCTTGAACCATCTTTGCCAAAAACTTCTCAACAGTTGCTGCATAAATTGGTATCTTGGTAATCGATTTATGGAGCTTAGAAACGTGTTATCTTTAGGTAAGTGTGTCATTTTGTCTTCATATGAGGAAATGGAAAGGTGAGTAAGAGGATCCATATCTCTTTTTTATAATTTTTGCCTTCTATTTGTGTCAATACTGTAAGTAATTCTTCGTAGTCACCTTTGTGTCGCCAACAACCTTTAATAGATGACGTTTAACACTTTTAATTTCAGTTTCCAAACACCTCCAAAATGTGGTGAACTTTGGGGGGTTAAATTGCCAAGTTATATCAATGTTCGCGCAATGATTTTGAACATCTTTTTTGAATTTACTAAAACGATTGTAATTGTTTAAGCTCATTTGCAGCACCGACAAAATTGGTACCGTTGTCCGATACGATTAAACAAGGCTTACCACGACGTGATACAAATCGTCATAGACATGCTATGAAACATGATGTACTAAGTTCTGTGGCTAATTCCAAATGAATAGCTTTGCTGACGAAACACAAATAAACAGATATATGCCTTTGTTATTTTGGCTCCTTGTCTCTTACGATCTTTAACATGAAAAGGAGCGGCAAAGTCAACTCCAGTTGTTGCAAATGGATAGGACGGTCTAACACGTGTTTTAGGTGATTAGCTATAAGAGGCACATTATTTCGTAGTTGAAAACGAAAACATTTAACGCAATTCCGCACTATTCGTTTGGCTGCTTGAATTCCGCCAATTAACCAATAAGTTTGGCGCACGTGAGACAATAGAAGCTGAGGACCTGCATGCAAAAGAAGCTTATGTTCATGTTCCAATAATAACCTTGCTAGAATGTGTTTTCCATTTAGCAACAAGGGATGTTTAGCGTTATGTGACAAATTAGAAAATTTTAATCTTCCACCAACCCTAAGCAGTCCTTCATCATCAAGGAACGGCGTTAGTTTTATTAAGCTGCTTTTGCCAAGTATACGATTTGTTTTCAAAAGTTGAACTTCATTTGAAAAATCTTCCAGTTGTACTAATCGCACAAGTGATTTGATACCATTCCTTAATTCGAAAACCCTTAATGAGTTACTGTAGTCTCGTTTATGTGGAAAACTACAACAATTAGAGATAAAACGTAAACACCAAGACATCACTCTTTGTAGTTTAAGAAAGCTAGAAAATCTGTGAAACACGAAAATATTATTAGCTTGTATAGCAGTCAGAGAAGTGACGCTTTGTTTTTTCAATTCTGGTGGATCGGTATATATTAAATTTTGTGCAGGCCAATTATCTTGCAATAAAGATGCTCAAGCAGGACCGTGCCACCAATTTTCATTAGTGATTAATAAATTTGCATAGCTTCCACGTGAAGCTACATCTGCAAGATTTTATTTTGAAGGAACGTACTTCCAATTAGAAATATCTGATAGTGATTGTATTCTTGCAACCCTATTTGCCACAAAGATTTGCAAATTTCTTGGATTTGTTTTCAGCCAAGCTAAGACGATTTGAGAATCTGTCCAGAAGTATACTGTACAGACAATAGTTAAAGAACTGAGAATCACAACTACGAATATACACTACTGCTGCATAGGCCTCTTGTGACGCATCACAAAATGCGTGAATCTGATAACTTGTAGAATTTGGAAGGATGACTTGGCGATTGATAGATAGGCCACTTAAGAATGATAACTTATTACAATACTTTTCCACATAATGCTTAATTCTTCTGAAACAGGGTCATCCCAATCCAAATTTGAACTCCATAATTTTGTATCAATATTTTAGCAACCACGATGACTGGGCTAATTAATCCTAGAGGATCAAAGATTTTAGCTACGCTTGCTAAAATAGTCCGTTTTGTTAATTTATCAAAACTTGGTTTATTAGCATAAAAGAAAATCTATCTTCCTTGCTATTCCACAGAACACCAAGAGTCTTAATTGATCGATCGCCTATAGGAATGATATTTTCGGCATTGTGAACAAGCTGCAATTTGTTCAAGACGTGTTTACTGTTTGATTGCCATTTACGTAGAGGAAATGGGCTGATTCCAAGATTTCTGTAATCTCCTACACCTCTTAACGAGTTCTTCAGCAGAGTCAGCTCCTGTAATAAGGTCATCGACATAAAAGTCATTATCGATGATAACAGATGCTGAAGGGTTTTTTTCTATGAATTTCGGATAACAATTTAAGACACCTTATAGCGAGATACGGAGCCGATGTGGTCCCATAAGTGACAGTGTTTAGCTGATAAGTTTGTATTCTTTGGTTAGGAGAATTTCTCCACACAATTTGTTGGAAATGACGATCATTCTCATTGACTAATATTTGCCTGTACATTTAGGCAATGTCTGCCGTTACTACAAAAGTATGCTGTCGAAAACGAAGCAAAATGGTGAATAAATCATTAATTATATGGGGCCCAATGAATTGAAGATCATTCAGTGACCAACCCGTATTTGAACATAATGATCCATCAAATACTACTCTGAGTTTAGTAGTGAGGCTATCCGTTTTATTACACCGTGGTGAGGAAGGAAATAGTTTGGACTTTGCTGTGAATCATCGTCAATAAGAGTCATATGACGAAGTGATTCATACTCATGCATGAAGTTAAGATAAGAAGCTTTCAAGTCAGGTTGAGAATTGAACCTTCTTTCCAACGCTAACAAGCGTTTAATTGCTTGTTCTTTTGTGTTACCAAGTAGAAAAGGCGAGTGCTTGAAAGGAATTTTTACTATAAATCTCCCATCTTCACTACGACAGACATTATTTTTAAAATGTTCTTCGCACAGATTATCATCTGTCGACGAATCGTCTTGTGAGAATCCCAAAATTGATTCATATTATCACCCAATTGAGTAGTCTTAACAAAGTGGCAAGTCAATTCTGCCAATGGTAGGTTGCTACATCCAGATACGATTCAACCAAATAAAGTGATCGCCAACACAGGCAATTTCTTTCCTAATTTAATGACGTGATTCGACAAAATGTTCCAAAAGAGACCGGCACCAATTAGGAGATCAATGTCTCCTAGTATGTCATAAGTGGGATCTGCTAGTGGCAAATTATGAGGTACATTCCAGCGAGCCGTTTCTAACTGTTCAGATGGAAGCCTTTCTGTAATCTTTGGAACTACAAAACAAGATATTCTGGTCTGATAATTACTATTACAAGAATTTATAAGAAAGGAACATTTGTATTTAATTAAAGTAGTAATACCATTTATACCAGCAATTGAAGTATGGGCTGGTACAGTTTTTAGATTTAACACAGTACTAGACCTTTCGGTAATGAAATGTAATTGTGAACCACAATCTAATAGTGCTCTTAGTGAATGAGCCTGCCCTTTATCATCTACAACTTTAACCAATATGGTCGAAAGAAGAACGTGCTTGTTGTAATTAATGGATGAGAGAGAGACTTGAGTTGAGTCTGAAGCATCGTCAGACATGGAGGGTGAGTCACTTGCCACGGCAACATTACTAGGATGTAAAAGAGAATTATGTTTACCGTTGCAATCTCTGCATGATCTTCCTCTATATTTATTGACCGCATGCCATGACCACAAACAATTTTCGCACAATTTTAAGCGTTTTACAGCTTCAAATCTTTCAGGAATAGACAACTTTAGAAAATCAACACAAACATAGATCTTGTGCCCCTTTTTGCAATAATTACAAACCACTTGTGAGATGGGTAACGAAACTTTTCGAATGACTCTATCCTTATGGGCTGATTGAGTGTCAGATTTAAAATCTAACGTTTCCAACCATTCAGCTCTTGCAGAAAGAAATTCAATTAAATCAGAGAGTTTAGGAGTGTTATTTTTTGTTTTCCCATTTTCCAAACGTAATTTTATCCAATTTAGAAGAAATTAGATAAATTAGGAATGTGTCCCACGAGTCTATGGGTTCCTTAAGGATTTGAAGAGCTCTTAAATGCTCTGATACTGAATCAATTATACCTTGAATCCCTGCTACCAAAGCCTTTTGTAAAATTTGCAATTCAAAAAGAGATTTAACGTGATTATGAATTAACAAACGCTTATTATTATATCTATTACAAAGAAGTTCCCATGCAACAATGTATTTTGAGCTAGAAAATTCGAGTGATTGTATTAATTTTACGGGTTCTCCCTCTAAAGAGGCTCTCAAATAGTGATATTTTTGAATGTCATTAATTGAGTCGTTTTTATGAATTAGTGATTCATAAGTATCTTTGAAACTCAGCCAGTTTTTATAATCACCATTAAATTTTGGTGAGTTTATTATGGGTAGTTTAACGTTTTGAGTCTGTGAGCCGACTCTGCCGGTGTTTACACTAGTGTCGGCAAAATTGTCATCAGTATGACTGATTTTCTTTAAAATCGTCTTTGCTTTAGATACGATTGATAGGAACTCATCTGTGAATTCGTCTTAGTAATCATAATGTTGATTGAGCTCTTCTTTAGTACAAGAAGTTTCAACTTGACTTCGAATTCACTAATGAGTCCTTCAATCTGTTGAACCCACTGATACAATTCCTCGTGCTGTTGATCTGATATTGCGTCAACAATAATTTTATTAACAAAGGTTTTAAAATTGGTTAATCGTACCCCTAACGCGTACCAAATTATCCATTATACCTAATTATAAACACTTGAATATTTCAATAACAGATTTTATATTTTAAGTAATTAGTAACGGTTTTTGACACAAATAGAAGACACACAAATTGTAATGATGTACTTGCATGTAATGTAATGGGAAGAAAAGCCAAAAGACTTACGATTCTTTATTTCATTCCAGGTTTTAATCGAGATGAGCAGCATAAAGATGGCTACCAGTAATCGCCGACCATAAACTTCGTATCAAGCGTTGAGTGTTTCCTTTTAATTGGATTAATTTTATCAGGCTCGAATGGACCAAATGAATCGATATAATGCACTGTCTGAATATCAATTAAAGGAAAACACGATGTAATGATTATGCTGTTACTTTTATTGTTTTTAAAAGATAAAGATGTACATAACGTTGTACGAATACATCAGCCTGTCCGCTTCCATTACCATGACAAGCAGGAATCCCCCACTTAAAAATAATCTATTTGCCAAAAATACATTAGTGTCCAGCCCAATGAATAACTAAAAATCCGACCTTGTTGTTGTAGTTATTACTACAAGACTGTAAGTGCATAATTAAACTCATCCAAGACTAAATTGTGCAAGTGATATTCTGAAAGCTGTGAAGAAACTTCATGCGACTAACGTCACTGGTCCGAATTACATTTCGGCTTTTCTTATTAGTGATTGGATTTCAAGTTTCATTGATCCTCTAACACACCTATTTAATGTAATTTTAAGAACTAGCCAATATCTATACTTATGGAAGCATTCTAAGTTAACTCCAGTTTTCAAAAATGGTGACAAGTCCGATATTAAGAACCATAGACCTATAACCTTACAGTGTAATTTTGCCAAGATATTTCAGCATATTTTTACTGACCTCATTTATTCCCCTGTCATATCGTTTATTGCCCATCAACAACATGGTTTCATCAAGGGTCGATTTACCGTCTCAAATCTTTACGAATTTACAACTTTTGTATCAAATGCCTTGAATAATAGATGCCAGGTTGATGTTATCTATTCCGATCTTTCCAAGACTTTTGATAAGGTCAATTTATGTTTGTTACTCAAAAGGCTTAGCCATTACGGTTTGTGTGACAATTTAGTACTATTAATAAAAGCAATGCTGTCTAATCGTTTACAGTTTGTAGAATGTAAGGGCTTTAGATCAAAGATGTTTAATGTTAATTCTGGTGTTGCCCAGGGTTCTGTTTTGGGTTCATTATTGTTTATTATATTTTATAAAAGTGTTGTACAATACCTTGAGTGTGATATTTTTGTATATGCGGATGACCTAAAAATTGCTAAGGTTATTACTAATTACTCAGATTGTTTTGACTTACAAACTTCTCTAGATAAGTTTATTGAATGGTGTAACAAAAGTTTACTAGATGTTAACATTAGTAAGTGTAAAACTATTTCATTTTGCAGGAAATCCAATGTCATTCAGTTTCAATATAATATTAGGAGTCATGTGCTAGAGAACTGTTGTCAGATTAAGGATCTAGGTGTCATTATGGATAATAAACTAAGTTTTGTCCCTGACATTCTAGATATATGTAATAATGCTGTTAAAATGGTTGGTTTTGTTATCAGAAACACGCAAGAGTTTAAGGATAACTGTATTAAGCTATTGTATTACTCACTTGTTCGCTCACGTCTGGAATACTGCAATATTCGGAATATGAATTCTCTGAATCAGTTCTCTAGATCTATAAAAATTCACTTCTAACGCTGCCCAAAATTGATTATCTTTTTTGTTGATATAGTTTAAGTTAATTTTGTAATGTAGTTCAGTGTGAAGTCTACTTTGACAATGCTAACTTTCTAATGAGTAACGGCCACAAACATAACATATTATAGTTTTGTTCTTTTATAAGATTTATTACTTATATATAACAGATAAAATGTCATTTCTGTTTGTCACATCTTCTGTATCTTCTTATTGGTACTCCTACACAGAAATCTTGAGGGGCTACTAATTTCAAGCAAAAAAATTATTTTTACGAATTAGAATTTAAAAATTATTATCTTATGTTTCTTTTTTTTTTTTTGTTGTTTGTATGTTAACTATGTTTGCTTGAAATAAATAAATAAATAAAAAATATATATATATAATTTGGTCACCTTATCATCAGCTTTACATTGATATGATAGATAATATCCAACGTAAGTTTGCTAAATATTTATTTTTTAAATTGTTTGGATCTTATCCAATCAGACACTATGACACGCCTTGGCTATTTGAACGTTGTCGGCTTATTTCATTAAAAATCTCGCAGAATTGTTGCCTGTCTAATTTTCTTTCAAAAATTAATTAATGGTTGTATTTGCAGCATCTCTCTGGTAAATGATATAAATTTTAATATTCCTAGGCTTTTAGGTAGACAACCTGTTACTTTTGTGTACCAAATTCTAACACTCATTTCCATCTCAACAATCCTATAATATATTTCTGTAGGCTATATAATAGCTTAAGTAATGTTGGTGATCTTGACATATTCTTTAATGATTTTTCAACCCGCAAAACTAAAACAGACTCTATGAGGCATTAACTTAAACTAGTTCTTAGTTATTTACAATATGTTCTGTTTGTTCTCTATTTTAATTAGTTTTCTCTTTCTCATTTTGTTGTTTTTTGCTTGCTTATTTAACGTATTGTTAAATGTTATTATTATTATTGTTAATTATTATTGTTATTAAATTGTATTTAACATATCCACTTAAAGACGTTAGTCTGCTGGAATTAAATCATTATTATTATTATTTAAAATGTTGTTTTGTCAAATAAAAATATTGACTGGTCTAAGGTTACAAGGTACAATATATGACGAATTGTCCATTCAAGCAAAAACTACTTTTTATAAAACGATCATTACGCCACATTTTGATTATTGCGCTATTTTTTATATGCAGATTCTGATATTAAAAAACTACAAATTCCACAAATCAAAGCAATGCAAATCATATTAGAATGTTCAAAATATACCAAAAATTACTCTAATTTTAGATACTCCTAATGGCTAAATATAAAACAAAGGATTTATTTTAATACCTTAAATTTAATGTGGCATAATGTCATTCTACATGGCTATGCCACTTTACCTGTAATGAGACACTTGGTTTTAACACAAGCAACTGTAGAGACTTTAAGTTACCTAAGTTCTAAAAACAAAACACACAAAATTCTTTCATGTACAAAATGCTATAATTTTATATAATAAATAACCTGCCTAAAGAATTAAAACAATAGAAGAACATATATTAAATTAAAAGAATGTTAAGTAATTATGTGAAATATAATTTTAAGTTTTAGTAATAAATTGTATCATGATAAAATCTGTTAGTCCACTAAACTAAATAAAGATTATTACTATTATTATTTATTTCATCAAAGAATTAAAATTTATTTTAGCATTTTTCTGTGTATGCTACTTTGCATAAAAATTATTGTTGCAATTACTTTATTGTTTTGAATTTGTTAATTTTAGTATAACTTTTAATTTAATAAAAATATTTTGTTTCAAAATCTACAATTTTTATCACCAACAAACCGTATATACGTCTTCAACAAATATGATTCAAATTGTCTTTTAATCTATGAATTTAAAAATGTTTTCAAAAAGTTTTTCGTGATTACTTCAACTTAAACCCCATAAAGAACTGAATCAAACTAACAAATACAATTTTAAAAATATTTAACAAAACTATTCGTAGAATCTAGTTTTTCACCGTAATGTTTATATTACTCAATACATTTTGAAAAACGCACTAATTACAAAAGAATTTTAAACATGTCTTTCCAATTTAACCGGTTGACGTACGTTTAGATATTTTAGTTCTAATGAAAAATAATAAATGATAACACAGATAAAATATAAGGATTTTTTAATTTGAATAATTTGTGTCCAAGCGTGGATTCTTTAATTTAACGCGTATCGATGAGGTTTAAATATTTTTTTTTAAGATTAGTTCAAATTAATTAGTTTTTTTGTGTTTTTTGTAAATCTACTGGGTGGAATAGATAAATCTTTTTAAAACTGTCTTGCCAATTATTTGCCAAAATTTAAAAAAAATCTTTGAACGAGTCAACATTTATCAATTTTAAGGAATAACTAATCCTTAATTACGAGATTAATTTTAATTAATTAGTGGAAAATGTCAGACATCAATCTATTACCAAATGTGTTTCTTCTTATCACTATAAATCGATGTTTCAATTTGAATTACTGTATGATTGAGTTTTATTTTATAACTGTGACATTCTATAAACTTCAATTTTAAAACCGTATATTAGATCCCTCGCGCGACCCTTCATTGGAACTAAACAAATCCTTACCGCCTATAAATCACCAAGTCCTCTGCTGCTACTAGACGAGGGAGGATTTCAGGCTTTTATAAAACTCATCCCGCATACCGTGGAATTCGGATTGAAATGGTTTTTTTTTCGTCTTAACATTTGTGCCCCTTTTAAATTCTGACAGGTATACATTATTTTTTTTAAATAACGCTATAGCAATCGTGGCTATTTATTTGGCCATTTATGTCAAAGCTAAAAGACCGACAACTTTTTATAATTATTAATTCGATTTGGGAAATAATATCCTTGATTATATAAAACTTCTTCATATATTGATAAGTTTATTATTAATAAGTATATTAATAAATTTTTAACTTAATATTTATAGTAGTTGGGTTTGAGTTAGGTTAGTGTAGTACATACATATGAATTCAGATTCCGCAACATGAATGATTGATGCCTTCACCCCTAGACACCGCACATATCAAATTGGTTAAATGGAATAAAAATAACCGCAACGTGTTATTGTAAAAAAATAGTTTTGCATGATAAATGTGATCGTCCCACAATCGGACATTCTAAAAATATTTTAACTTATTATGTATAGCTATTAAACGAGAGTGGAAATATCAATTTTGGCTAATGATAGTTAATTGTTAAAGCTTCTTCGAAGTGATCTATTTTAAGAAAATACTGACCGACGTTTTGTTTGATGTATTGTCAGTGGGATCGATTAAATTTGTCGATTGTGATCTCTATTCGGTGTTACAGGAAAATGCTTGAAATAGTTATAGCTGATGTACCTGTTTCATTCCCATCAATCACTATAGTCGCTGCTATTTCTGGCTTCTTCAAAGTAAATTATTTATTTTAGAATTATATGTTAATTTTATATATCACCGCGACTTTAAAATGTTTGGAATTATTGGATTCTTTTGATTTTTTTTTAAATTTTCACAAATTGCTACTTTTACCACTTATTGACAATTGTGAACATAATTACTTTTACGTAAGGTTTTATAAGTATTCAGATTATTGCCAGTCACATTAATCGGAAAATGCTTTTATAATTTAAATTATTAAATTGAAATTTACCTTTGCACAAAATAGTTACAATAAATTGGTAAATAGATTGCAATGCATGCATTAAAATTAACTAGTGATTAAATAAAAAACTGGACTGCGCAGGTCATGAAATTGAATTGATCTAATTATTTATACGTGTACACAAAGTATAGCTAAATAACGCGGGGTGGCGTCGAGCGTTAAAACGTGATATAGATACAGTGTCCGCCATAAAGTTGGAACCATATGACAATTTTTTTTATTATTGTAGTTAAAAAAAACTTTCGGGGGCAATCACTTCTGCTTCTGAAATAACTTAAAATGCGCCAAGTCAAAGTTGACAGGTAACATCTGTCAATTGTCAAGTTTGTAATTTTGGAAAAAAATGTCCTAAAAATGGGTCAATTTGTTAAAATTTCGAAAAATGTTACTTGGAAATTATGATGCTAATCACATTTTATGCCCATGTGCCGATTTTGAGAGAGAAATTTTGATGTTCAATAAATTTCATATTTTCGTATTTTTTTATTAACTCCCGTAACTGGCTGCTTAAAAACATTTAAAACGGTTTAAAGCACTATAAAGGCTACCATTCCATTGCATATTATCACTGCTTCTGAAATAACTTAAAATGCGTCAAGTCAAAGTTGATAGGTAACATCTGTCAATTGTCAAGTTTGTAATTTTGGAAAAAATGTCTAAAAATGGGTCAATTTGTTAAAATTTCGAAAATGTTACTTGGAAATTATGATGCTAATCACATTTTATGCCCATGTGCCGATTTTGAGAGAGAAATTTTGATGTTCAATAAATTTCATATTTTCGTATTTTTTATTAACTCCCGTAACTGGCTGCTTAAAAACATTTAAAACGGTTTAAAAGCACTATAAAGGCTACCATTCCATTGCATATTATGATCATAATATTCGTACGTAAGTTGGTTTTGATGATTATTGATATTCTCAACTAAAAAACAGGTAGTCTCTGGATTATTTTCAAATTTCAAAAAAATCAGAAATTGTTTTTCAACTTTTCTTTAATTAAAACCATTTTTGTACTATCCAACTAAATTTTATTTTAAATGAAATTCTGATTTAGTCAAACATTTTGAACACCTTGTAAATAATGAGATGTCAAATTACACATCATTTAAAAACTTAACAGTCCTCATAAATATAGCCCAAATTTTGTTACTCTAACTTTCTTTTTCAATCATCGACAAGCGTTTGAAAACAATACTACAAAACCAATTTTCTCAAAAATGAGAATATCTCAAAAGCTATTGATTTTTCATATAGGTTGTGCTACATAAAAGTAACTCAGATTTTAGCGTAGAATCCAAATATATAAAAAATATATCATTCAGATTAAAATAAGAAAGTTGGTAGCCACTTCCGGTGTAAACGGAAGTGCTAGAAGAAACTGAAATATTTTAATTAAATAGAACTTTTGAGCAATCCCCTCAAATTTTAAACAAATATTTCAACTGGAAGTCCATAAACTTCTAATGAACGGGTTAGCTGAATCACCCCTGTATACTATGTTTTGAGTGTTAGTTTATTTTGTAATATTTTATTACTACTTTTAAACGCTAAAAGCGATAACATGAGCCACATTAATTTTTGAAATATAATATGTTATCCGAGGTATTTGGAAATAAACTACTTCTTAAAATCTTAAATATTTTAATAAATATTAATGAGGATATACTTAGAGTCGGATAAGGTTTGAGATGATTTACTTATTTATTTATGTTATAAGTTACATTATTTTTCATGATGGTGTTGTGATGTAAGTGTAATGTACGGTGCTCCAGCAGAACAGTATAAATCTGGGTAGTGTGCTGACGTAACTGTGTGCAATTGAGGATTGGTTCGTTTTGACAAAGTATTTGCTACAAGGTTTAGGAAAGCACCAAAACTTAAACATGCCAACCCTGACCCACCCTAGTATATGTATGTAGTAATAATATGTAAATATAATAGAAGCTAAGCAAGAACATAAAATATATTTAAGTTTATATAGGTACGATCATGGAGCCTCAGTTTTCATTCCTTTTGTTGAATCCTGTCTGAACCAGTTTTGACAAGTTTTTCTTAGTGTAATCTTTCCGATGAATAAATCAGAGTTAACTCAGATAGTGTCATCTAGATTCCGGTTTAAAGGTCGTCGTTGATTGAATTTTTTTCCTAACGTTCCCCTAATACGAGTGGCAATCTTCTACAGAAATTCGTTCATTTCCGGTTGATGATTTCTACTTCGGGTGTTCTTGAGGATCGGATTCTAGATCTGGTTGAGTCTTAGGTTTCTTCATTTCTGTTGAAGTTTTCTGGATGTTTGTGGGTCTCGATTTCTTTTCTAACCAATTTGTTGTAATGTCTATAAATTTTTGATAACACAACTTGTAGCTCCGGTGATCCCCATCGCTAAGCGCATGTTCGGCTACCGCTGACTTCTATGTGTGCCAAAAACAGCAGTTTGTTCAATGTTTTTTAAATCTCGTTTCCATCGATCTCTTGGTGGTTCGTATGTATATCTTGCCACAAGAACAAAGTATACGATAAACTCCGGCTGCTGAGAGAAGGTTTCAGTTGTCCTTAGTTGATCTGGTGGCTGCTAAACCTTCTCGATTGGGTTTTGATGTCATATCTTTTTAGAATTCTTTCTATGCAGACTGTGACTTTTGGATATGTATGGAAGATATACGTGGGCTGTAGTGGGTGGATTCTCGTATTACGGTGCTCTCAATTTTTTTTTTTTGATCTCTTAATTATCCGTTAAATTCAAACGCAGTTTTTAGGTTTTGAGTTCTGCTTAAAGATTCTCTGGTTCACAAATCTTTTGAGCTCGTTCCGTCAGGGTCACGATAATTCCGAATTTTTGGCCTAGGTGGTGATTTGGTAAGACATGCAGATACTTGTCCGTGTGTGTACGTTTTCTTTACACTGCGTAGCTTAGTTCGTTGTCTCGTTTTTTCTCGATAGTGAACTAGAGTGTTGACTAATCAGGTGTCAAAAAACTAATTAAGCATACCATGTTTCTAAACTACAAAGGCACTATCTACGTATCGGAACAATGTCGCTGCCTTGAATTTCGTGGTCTCAAAGGTTTTCTTACAAAATTTTTCGTGAAGAGATTAACTATCACTCGAGTCAATGGACTTTCTATTGCCCCCTTCCCACGTCATCGCTTACAAGAATGTTTTGGAGTCCGATGTTGATGTCCTGTTGAGTCCTTAACGTAGTTGTTGATTTTTCTTATATCTGATCTCGTCTATCTTGTATAGCCAGTAAAACCTTGAAGGAACAGCTTTGGGTTTCAAATTTCGTTTTTGAGTATCGGTTGGTGAGTCGTAATCTTGTTTGCGTCGAATATTTTTCCAAGAGACCCGAATCTAGACAACACTTTCAGTATTAACTCAAGTTGTCCAAGCGTTAATTCAAAATAATGGTTCGAGCCATCCCAAGTCATGGTTGGTCTAAAACTATAGCATACATAAATCAAAGTAAAAAAACGCTAACTATAGTGAAAAATTTATAAACATTTTACTCCATTTATAAAAATTGGAGTTCGGGTGAATACGTGGAAGATCACATCGGATCATAGCTGCTATGCTAGCTTTATATGGTGTGCCCAAGTTGAGTGGGTTTCTATGGCTATATTTGTTATTAAGAATTTTTGTTAAATGGACAATGATGTACAGTTGTTTATGTTGGTTCAGATGCGGCTTGAAAAACTCAAATACGATTCCGAGCAGTTACGAAGTTATTCGAAAAAACTCATAATAATTTTCAAAATTACTTTCATGTTTTTTTTGGTAGTGCTAGTAACTTTATTTTCTGAAATAGGCATTTTTCGATTTTACGATTAAAAAATTTCATTTTTTTTCTGCTTTTAATGAACTGCAACAATTTAAGCTTCAGATAATAAATTGCTGCATTATGTTGTCATGCCTTCAAACTAAATTAAGTTTGAACTGTCAATTTTGAGTTATTTGTTATGCATGCATGTGTGTGTCCAAGATAAGGATGAACAGCATGGGGATGTCAGAAACCGTGAGAGATGCAGAGTTGGTTAAATTTGGAAAAAGTTGCTTACTCAAGAGGTCGACATTTTGCTGTTGAGAAACTCGCTGAGTTTGGCTTACTTTTGGAGATATTGGAAAAAATAGAAATTGTACTATTTGGTTTTTATTATATTCTGAAGTTTTTTAAAAAGTTACCATAAAACTGAATGCACTTTGTCATTGCCCCTCTTTCTATTCTACAAGATGAGTTTCACAAATTTTACTACAACGTTTCGTTTTAAAGAAATTATCATCAACTTTATTTTTTTGTATGGCACTCAAAAAAAGTACACTCTGTATGTACTACATAATATGATTATTCGTGATTTTATTGAATAAAAATAACGTTTTATTAAATTTCTAATCTTTTTGGTCTGGTGTGCGGTGAATGAAACCATGGTAACGAAAAATTGAAGTCGAATAAACAATCGACTTCATTTCTTTTATTGTTAATTCTGACATAATCTATTCGAATGACAAAGTAGTATCAGTTTAGCAACGTTTTTCTGTGTAGATCATAGTGTACAAAGGAGCAAGTAATATTTTCCAATGAAGAGAAATGCGCCAAAAACATTCGAGCGCAGCAACATTTTCTGTTTGCCGCGATTATTTCAACGCACACTACATCAAAAAGATTTGAAATTTACGTGTTCCATTGTAAAATATGACCTACACTAAAAGACGTTGCTAAACTGATACTACTATGTCAATCGAATCGATTCTGTCAGAACTAACAATAGACTTCATTTTTTGCTGCCATAGTTTCACATTGCCCATTATTTTTCTCAATAAAATCACAAATAACCATATTGTGTAGTACATCGTTGAATTTGTAATGAAAAATGCTTTCTTATAAGGAGTGTACTTTGTTTGGTGCCATAAAAAAATAAAATTAATGATGATTTCTTCGAAACAAAACGTTGTAGTGAAAATTCGTAAACGCCATCTTGTAGAGCCGAAAGAGTGGTAATGACAAAATGCATTCAGTTTTTTGGTAATTTTTCGAATAATTTCAGAATATAATGAAAACGAATTGGCACAATTTCGGTTTCTTTCGAATATCTCGGAAGTAAGCCGAACTCAGCAGCAAAATGTTGACCCCTCAAGTAGGCAACTTTTTCCAAATTTAATCGACTCTGTATCTCTCACGGTTTTCGAAATCTCCATGATGTTCATCCTTATCTTGGACACACTGTATAAACATATAAATAGATGCAACACATATTACATTGCCCATTAGTGAGAAACTGGGTTTTTTAATAATTATTAACTTAAAATTGACAGGACAAACTTTTATTTAGTTTAAAGTCATGACAACATTTTTTTTTATGACCATCTGTAATACAATACCTACTTTTCAATTACGCAAAAATTTATTACATAAGACTATATTATAAGACTATATTAAAAACCAAATGAAATTTGAAATGTTTGAATTATAAAATCCAAAATAGAGCCTATTTAAACAAATAAAGTTACTAACACTATTTCGAGAACCATTAGAGAAATTCTTTTTTTGAAAATTACTATAAGTTTACATTAACAAAACAAACAACTTTTAGTTAAAATTTTTTATAACTCACGATAAGGAAAATATTGGGTTTTCTCAAAAACGAAGTTTTTCGAGTTTTTCCTAATAACTTCGAAACAATTCAATAAACTTTCATCATTGCACATGTAAACCAAATTGTATCATTATTAATAACAAAGATAGTCATACAATTTACTCATTTTGTGAAAAAGATTAAAACTATTTCATACTATGTGAGTAGAGAGAGGACTATTAAAAAACTGTGAAATGCTACAATTACGTAAAAACTTAAAAATAATAATGACATGACAAAGCTAGGCGTAATGTTGTACAGGGTGAGTCAGTTTAGTGTTCCCTGGGGGGTTTCGGTCACTTCCCGACATATCAAACTTCACCAATTTACGAAACCTCTCTGGGGTACATCGTTGTCGGTCGAATATAGCAACACCCCTGTATATCAAGGAAGTATTACAATTAGAATTAGAAAAGAAAATAAAATATATAATACTTTCCCTGCACCCTAAAAATTTTTTATAAAAAATTGTTTTACTAATTTTTTCAAACAAACCATGACATATGCTACATTTTTTAATCTACAAAAATAAGAAATCTAATGACAAACAAATTTCATATGGCTACCCCATATAAAAAAAATTTAATTTGATAAATAAGTAATAAAATTATTTTAAGAAACATTTCTGTCTACGCCACTGGTTTTGTATTTAAAAGTGCCTATATAATGCAAAAAACAGATTTCAAAAATTTGTATAAATAAAAAGTTATGAGCAGTTTTTGTTTTGGACCAAATGTGAAAAACGCCCTGTATCTTTTTTATTTGAAGATACATGCGGTTTGCGGCATTCAAATTTTCTAAAAATTCGAGCTCGACCCCCGTTAGATACTTCCTTAAAGTGTGGAAAGGAGCCGAAACCCTCCCATAAAACACTAAACTGTCTTACCCTGTACTTGACAATATTTCTGACAGAACAGAAAAAACAGAACCATTTGTTTAAATTAACATGAACTCTAGAACTATTCAAAAGTCCCCCATAATTTTTAAAACAAAGTGAGTTTCATCAAATGAAATTTATAGCGTTTCATTTCCCAAAACAAAGGCTCCGATCAAAGGAAATGCCTTAATACCAAAATATCTTAAGAAGTTTGAAATTTTCGTCTTTTAAAAAAATTAAAAATAAACTTGCAATAATTTGAGTATAAACCAAAACAATAAAAAAATTTAAAATGCGAAAATTTAAAGGACAGACATTTTGCAGTACGCCGAGTATAAAGTTTACATTGTATGGTTAAGTACCTTAAAAAATTTGAATCTTTACCCTGTATGACTGTGCAAACATTCAAATCTGTATTTCTATGGGGTTATCTTAAATGCGACGCATTGTATAAACGTCACATGATGACCGTATCTCGATAATTTATACAGGGTTGTGATTTCGCCAAAGACTTAAATGTCATTAATTCGAGATCTAGTGACTTTAGATATGCAATGTAATTACTGCAAAAAACAAAATTTCACAAATTTATTAAATACGTAAATATATTCATTTTGACATACAGTAAATATACATGTAAAAAGTTGCAATTCCATTACAATTAAAATTATATCGAATATGGATTTTAAATTGCAAAAAATATCATTTCAATCTGGGAACTTAACAAGTTTTATATATTTTTGCACTGTTAAAACGCGCTTCGAAATTTAAATTCGGTGAGAATATACAAGCATGCGAACCAAAAAATTAAAACCTTTTTCTAACCGAATCAAAACTAAGAAGTGTGAAAAGCTTTTGTTAATTGAATCAAAGACGAGGTTTTTAACCTGAACAAATTACAATGGAATAATGATTAATTACATTTGATATTTCTGAATGGTTCAGTTTAATTAGACGCACGCTAATTATTTTTTACTATTCGTCATTTCTTTCGTTTGAAGAGGAAACGCTTTAAATCGAAAAGTGTCATAAATGACGTCAGTGATATAGAACGTCAATTAGAATAAAGATGTACATGTCAAAAGACGAGACGTGCGGACAGACAACTTACAAATCTGCGTTTTTATTCGATCTAGAGACTAAAAAAAACCGAGATATCACACGAAACTAGTTTAACGTACCTATACTTAAAAAATATCGAAAAATTAAATGCGCGCTAAATGCCCGTCTTATTTTCATAATTAGCTCAAAGATTCAACAAATTGTGGTCGCAACTTAATCGAATGTTTAATCTAATTGTTTAATTAAATAAAATAAAGGTATTTTTTTTTGTTTGGTTAATAATTTAGAAATCTTGAATCGCATATAACTAAAATTAAATGGGTATCATTTCAGATGATGGCGAGTTCCTCGAAAGCCAAAACAATACGAATATTGTTGAAAAAGAATGCATCGTGGTGAAAACTAACCAGCATAAATCTTATTTGTACATCCCAATCAGCAGTAGCAGAAGCGATAAGGGACCGCGGCTGACATCGGTCCTGCACGTAATTAAATACAAAGCAACTGCACCATATTTGGCGCATGAGGCAACCATAAATCAGAGAAGTATCCGCGAGATAGTATCAGAGCTATCGGGGCACGGCCAGCCCGGTCTCTTCATCCTATAGCCACTAATTAAACATTGCTGGAGTTTGAGCCGGTAACGAGCTATTTAGATCACTCCAGATGATGCTCGGTCGCGGTCAGACCAGAACGTTCCGCGTTAGTTACTTATGCAGGGTGCATTTTTCAATGTCCGGACTTTCAACCGCACGTTGACAGTTTACAACGTGTCTCTCGAAAATAAGGGAAATACGACCTGCCACTACAAAAGTGATTATGAATTGTTGTTTGCCAAAAACTTTTTCAAATTTACGTAGACATCTCTCGACGATCTTAATCATCTGCTTCATTAAAATGATCGTTTCTAACAGATTATGGTATAATTTGTCACTAACTTAATTACATAAGACTAATCAAAAGTAGTGTCGGTTTTGTTGAAAGTCATTTGTAAGTCTTTTACTAATCAATACTATTTCTTCCAAATGTTAAAGATTAAAACAAACATATAAATACTCATCTTGAGTTTGTCACGTAATTTTTAAAATCAGTGAATAATTTATTACTAATGATTGTTGATATGAATTATGGTTCTCGAACATGTTACTTAGCTATGATAAATTATATAAGTTCGTTTTTATTTATATAATTTGACATATCGGTTTCTTATCAACATCTCATTAAGACTCTTTTTTGACAATTGTCTCGCAATGATTACACAATGTGTTCCCAGCAAACACAATACGATACGTATGCAAACTTCGCATGTTTGCAACATCACTACGCTTTCTTTATGATATTTAAATCCATTTCATTGTCATTCAACCAGTCACTAATGCAATTTATTTTTCTATTGTTTTTTTTAAGTGTTGTTACACTGATTGATTATAAAGAGAAACATCTACTCAATTAAAAAATATTTTTATTTATTTATTTATTTATTTATTTATTGCTATGGTACATTTTAAATATTGTATTGTAATGTAAGCGTTATATATGGTGCCTCAGAAGATCAATGTAAACATGTATAGTATGGTGACGTAACTGTGTGTAATAGTGGATTGGTCTGTCTTGGCAAAGCATTTGCTTCAAGGTTTAGGAAACCACTAAAACCCATACATGCCAACCCTTACCCACCTTAGTATTCATATGTAATAATTAAGTGTGTAAACATTATAGAAGGTAAATAAGAACATAAAATATAACAGCACAGCCATTGCATGACGACATATACTGGACTGGTCCAAACGCCAGTCACGACTATGACGAAAAAAATAGAAGCTTAAAGAAGTAGCAAACAAATAATGGAACAACATATAATCAGGACAAGAATACAAAATATTACTGAACTTCAGATGTCCTTCAGATACGTAGTATGCCATAATATAGCTTCGTCCGTTAAATATGAATGTTTGAAAAACCTCCTTTAAATTTTCGTTAATGACAATCCTCTACAATATGTGATAACGGTCTCCGGTTCGTTTCCACAGTCACAATTTGGCTTAGAAATCGCACCCATTCAAACAACATACAGGGTATCCCAACGAAAACTTAACCCCCCCTATTACGTGAAAACTAAAAAATATTTCAAAATTCGCCGAGACACGTTGATTTTGGTTCTTAAGGAGAGCCTTTTTGACAGTCAAGCCAACTCGATATGTTCATCCCGCTAATGTCTAGTAACCCCAACTTTAAAATTTCAAACAAGACTACCCCACTTGTGGCATTTTAAAGCCCTTTTCATTGCAAATACAATGACGTTTTTTAGAAATCGGTTGAGATTTGACTGAATTATTGGTACAAACGAATAGTTGACAAACCAACTTACGCGTAGTAATTTCTACGGGAATACTCGCCACTCATAAGTTTTTTATCGACCGACCACATTTACCTATTTTTGTTGATGTGTCTATCAGTTCACAATAAAAATCAGAAAGAGGACAAAAAGCTGAAGCAAATAATAAGTCAGATACTAATTGTTTTTTTGTTTATAATAAGTCTATAGAAAATCAGATCTTCTCTGAATAACAAAACACTGTCACAAAAGTCGCCGTTTTTGCTTGTGACAAAAAATCGTTAATTTCAGCTTGATCTTGAAAGTTTTAACGTGTTTTAAAAATGGTTTATTTAGTCGCGGAAAGAGTAGAAATTGTTGCAATTTATTATCGAAATAATGATTGCGCTAAAGCTACAGCACGAATTTTTAACGCAAATCATCCTGAAAAAATGTAAGCCCCCAGTACGTTAAACAACTGATTGACAAGTTCGTTGCAACGGGTTCGCTTTTAAACAAGAAACGTGAAGTAATTGGTCCAGTTCGAAATGAAGCACTTGAAGTGGCAGTTTTGGGTCATGTACAGATGAACAATAAGCAATCGATTACAACTGTATCTCAAGCTTCCGGCGTATCCCGTTCCAGTGTTCATCGAATTTTGAAAAATACAAGTTTCATCCATTTAAGATGATGCTGGTTCAAGAGTTACATGAAGATGACTTTGATCGCCGTAACGAATTTTGCGAATACTTTAGTGAACAACTTCTACAGAATCCAAATCTTCTCTACAATACATGTTTTTCCGACGAATGCACATTTATGTTGAATGGCGAAGTAAATAGACACAATTGTCGTTATTGGAGTGATGTTAATCCTCATTTAATTAGGGAATTTCATACTCAGACTCCTCAAAATTAAATGTTTGGGCTGGAATTTTGGGCGACCATATTGTTGGACCATTTTTCATTCAAGGTAATCTCAATGGAAACATTTATCTAGAATTATTAGAAGATACAATTGATCCTAGGATAACAGAGATTTTAGAAAGTGACGACAATTTACTAGAAAATGAAATAACCTTCCAACAAGATGGTGCGCCCCCGCATTATACTGTGGCTGTGCGACAATTCTAACCATTTCCGGGACATTGATTGGCAGAAGAGGTTCCGTCGAATGGCCACCAAGATCTCCGGATCTATCCCCTTTAGACTTTTTTTGTGGGGCCATTTAAAATCACGAGTGTACGCCACGCAGCCTGAAACATTACAAGTGTTACGTCAGAGAATTGTAGAAGAATGCCAATTAATAACTGCGGATGTCTTCAATAATGTTCGAAAAGAATTTGAAAACAGACTGTATTATTGTTTGCAAGCTAACGGGGGTCATTTTGAGCAATTCATCAAATAAATCTGACTATTATTTGCTTCAGCTTTTTTCTTTCATTTCTGACTTTTTGTAAACTGATAGACATTTCAATAAAATATGTAAGTAATGTGGTCGTGTGTAGCCGATAAAAACTGTTTAGTGGCGAGTATTTGGGTTTGTCAACTTTTCGTTTGTACCAATAATTCAGTCAAATCTCAACCGATTTATAAAAACGAAGTGTCATTGTATTTGCAATGAAAAGGGTTTTAAAATGATGTGCCACAAATGGGGTAGTCTCATTTGAAATTTTAAAGTTGGGGTGGCTAGGCATTAGGGGATGAACATATCGAGTTGGCTTGACTGTCCAAAAGGCTCCCTCAAGAACAAAATCGACGTGTCTCGGCGAATTTCGAAATACTTTATAGTTTTCACATTATAGAGGGTCAAGTTTTCGTTGGGATACCCTGTATAGTTGCATTTTGAATGACCTGTTCTTATGCGATTTACTTTTGACCAAATTTTTTTTTTTTTATCAAAGCTCGGGACTCTATTGTTGGATCATCAATGAGATATTTATTCAATACATCAACTCCAGACCATAATTTTTTCCACTCTTCAACTTCAGAAAAAGCCGTACTTAAGTAGTCTTGCAACCATATAGGACTTCCAGATTTAAGTCGTTTAGCAGGAGGATTGTCAAAGTCATTCCAAAATGCTAAGTTTTTGTTAAGTTGGCATTTATCCCATTCTCGTTTTAACGCAGCTTTTCGTAGAATGTTCGATAGGGTAATATTACAAAGAACAGAAAGCCAATCGAGAGGAGTAGATTTAATGGTTCCACTAATTATACGCATAGTGCAATTCAACTGGGCATATATTTTTTTTTTGTATGATAACTATTCAACCAGACAGGAGCAATAATATTCTGCTGTAAGAAATATCTTTACATCTGCTTCCCCAAGTTGTTCCAGCTAATTTTTGAATGACATTATTTTTTGTTTTCATTTTTTGTTTGATTTTTTCTAAATGTTCTTTGTAAATTAAAAACGTATCTAAAGTTACTCCCAGATAAACTGGGTTAAAATTATGGTTTAACTTTTGTATTATTAAAGATAACATTAAGTTTTCTACTTTTCTCTCTATTACTTAAATGAAAACAAGAAACCTCTGTCTTTTTAAGATTGGGGCATAATCGCCATTTTTTTGAAATAATTTTCCATAATACGCAAATCATCAGATAGTTTATTTTCAATTTCGAAAAAATCGAATGTTGAAATGAAATTGCCATATCATCGGAGTAGACAAATTATCAAAATTGTAAAGAAGGAAGATCAGAAATATATACATTAAAAAGAATAGGTGCAAGAACCGATCCCTGTGGAAGACCATTATTTAAAAATCTAAATTTACTGCTTTTATCTTCAACAAAAACTCTAAACTTCCGATTAAACAACATATTTTCAATCAAAGAAATAATTTTGGAACAAGAAATAACGTTAAATTTCTTCTGAAATCCAGTTTTGATATGTGTTGTTAATGCCAATACTTCATCACAACAACTTCTACCGGGTCGAAATCCTGCTTGTTCAATTGGTAATTTCTCTTCTATTAACGGATTAATTCTTTGAAAAATCAATCTTAACAAAACCTTATAAATTACATTTAACAAACTTATTGGACGATAAGAAGTTGGGTCTGTAGGAGATTTATTTTTCTTTAATATTGCCACGACTTTAAATTTCTTTAAATCTGTTGGTAACTTACCTGTATTATAAATATCATTGAAAACGTAAGTAGCCACATCAAAAAGAGTAATTTCCCAATTTTTTCAAAAATTCTGGATGTATTCCATCAAACCCAGCAGCTTTCTTTGATTTGGTCTTTTTTAATGCATGTTTTATATCTTTTGAGATAAGTGTAGGTTTTCTTTTCTTTTGTAGACACTTTTTCATCTTTTGTGATAATCGATTTCTCCACTTTTACTGAGTTTGAAACATTAACCAACCGAGAAGCAATAGAATTTGAAAAACATTTTGTATTTGTTTTAGAAGATTAATTTGTAGAACCTAATTTATTTTAAAAGCCCAGCTTTTACGACTTGAATGTACGAAATCCATATTTTCCATTAAACAATTCCTTTCTCTTTCCTTCCTATATTTAGAGATGACAGTACAGCATTCCCATTTTCTTTATTTGGATTTTCTAGATATGATTTGGACAATCTGTTTGTTTCAGTTGACCAACATGGCACATATTTCTATCGAAAACCACGTGGAATGAATATTTTTTCCCTGCACAATTTAACAGCACGTACGAACCTAAAATAATTATCAGAAACCGGTGTTATCCATTTAACAATAGAATCAAGAGATGGTCCATAGTGTATCCAATTAGCTTTTTAAAAATTTCCAGATTTTTCAAAAATTTTGGATGTATTCTATCAAACCCAGCAGCTTTCTTTGATTTGGTCTTTTTTAATGCATGTTTTAGCTCTTCTACAGTAAAAGACCTGGATATGTCTTTTGAGATAAGTGTATTTTCTTTTCCTTTTGTAGACACTTTTTCATCTTTGTGATAATCGATTTCTCCACTTTTACTGAGTTTGAAACATTAACCAACCGAGAAGCAATAGAATTTGAAAATTTTTGTATTTGTTTTAGAAGATTAATTTGTAGAACCTAATTTATTTTAAAAGCCCAGCTTTACGACTTGAATGTACGAAATCCATATTTTCCATTAAACAATTCCTTTTCTCTTTCCTTCCAATATTTAGAGATGACAGTACAGTATTACCATTTTCTTTATTTGGATTTTCTAGATATGATTTGTACAATCTGTTTGTTTCAGTTGACCAACATGGGACATATTTTTGTCGAAAGCCACGTGGAATGGATTTTTCTGCTGCACATTTAACAACTCCAACGAACCTAAAATAGTTATCAGAAATTGGTGGTATCCATCCAACAATACAATCGACAGATGTTCTATAGTGTATGCAATTAGTTTTTTGAAAATTCCATCTTAGTTTTCCTAAAAATTCTACAAACGGAATTTGAAGTCCAATTTTGGATCGTATACTTAATGTATGTTTTGAAATTCCATCCATGTTTGTAACGTTATTCCATTGATATCGTTGTGTTTGTATCCCTCTATAATAGCAATACGTAACTGAACGAAGCATGAT